>JBBPDH010015266.1:0-11036 GCA_037974565.1 Clupeocharax schoutedeni
GAGAGAGACCCCAATGATCTTCTCTGCTGTCCTCACTATCCGCTGTAGGGTCTTGCGGTCCGATACGGCACAATTCCCAAACCAGACAGCCTTGAACAATGAAGTGAGAGAATATTGTCCTTGCTGCTGAACACTCTCTCAGAGGGGACGCTAGTAGATGTAGGCTAGTCACTTTAGCATCTTTACGGTATCCTTCAAGACTTCAAGAGCTTCCTAGGTGGATATAGAGTCCCGGTGGTGTTTGTCTCTTGTTCTGCTTCTGCCATGAGTATTGTCTTTGTCCGTGCGAGTCGCATAATATGTCTTTAATTCCGGCAGATTGTTTCTGGCGGTGTTGGGGAAGTCTTAATGGTGGATTAACATCAGTGTTTCACACCGCAGTTAATAGTCAAACTGGTTAATCCCTGCAACCCTACGTCCCAGTTTCCCTTATTGGTCATAAACGCAGTATTTGTGCGACAGCTTTTGACTGACCATTAACAGAAATTCAGCCGGACTTCAGTCTGGGTGCTTTATTTTTACACAGACTCCTTGACTTTGGGGAACTATTTGTTCCTGTGTGTTGCATTTACTTTCATTATTTTTTTCCCTGTATGTAAACACCAGTTTCAACATAACAAGACATGTATCTATACAGCCTGATCAGTTAAAGTATTTCTATTCAGACTAGGATAGATGTTAACCTGGTAGTGACAGATGACCATTTAAAGAGCAGCAGGATGTTATATAAGTTGGAGCTTCAGCCATGTTCCATTTGGTGCTTCAACTTTTTTTCCGCCACAAATCCTCTTTTTTCCCCCTCTTTACCTCGAGCATTCGTTTGCTGGATGCATGAGTTTGTCCGTGCATGGCTCTGAACTTGACTGAGGGCAGAGATTATCACCCACACACACACACTCACACGCGCACACACACACACACACACACACACACACACCATCCCTCTCTCTCTTCCTGTCTCTCCTTCCCTCTTTCTCTCATCTGTCACCTACAGTCTTTGTCATAGCTTTTCTCTTTCATTCAGCATCTCTTCCTTCCTCTCTCTGTTTCATTTGGTCTCTCAGTCCCTCTCTTTTGGTTATTTTCTTTCTCTCTCTCTCTTTCTCTATCTCTCTTTCTCTCTATCCTAATCCCTACCCCCGGGCCTGGCACTGCGTACTCATCTCTCTGTCTCCCCACTGCACCAAATTTTCCCTCCATCCGCAGTCCGGTTCCTCATTTCTTCAGCTCTAAGGACAAAACGTCTCACGAAAATGGACATTCTCCCTCGGGTCGCATACCCACAATCCTCCATGACCATGGGAGGCCATCGCTTTTTCTCGGTGAATCTCCGTAAGTAGAACTCGCATTTTATTCCCTATATTAACCCTTAAAGACCTTCAGGCATATTATTCAGTTATTAATCGAAATAATTGATACTCGAAATACTTTTTTATGGTTAAATAGTATTTAAGAGTTGTGAATGATTTCATAACCACAACAAAACTCATGTAGCGGATGTGGAAGGGCTTAATGTTACTGCGACAAAAGTTTTATGGAGATATTTTCCAAATTTGAACATTGTGATATTTGAAACACAGCATCTGCAAATAAAACAAAACAAACAAAAACACTTTAGATTTACTTGATTAAAGTGTATATATCAGAGCTAAACCGAAAGATAAAATTGTTGCTGTTGAGGGACTCTTAGGGACTCTTGAGAAATGCAGATACAACTCCGGAAAAAAATAAGAGACTACAGCAATTTATTTTTAAATCAGCATCTCTATGAGAACGACAAACATTCCATGCCATTGTCTGTTAAATTCCTACAAACCACTGCTGGAGTTGACACTGTCCTCTTACAGTGTGAGCACTTGGCTGGCAAAATACTACTAGAAGTACATGGAAGGTAATTACTGCCACTTTGTCTGAGGGAATACGAGAACTGTTTTCTTTGAATTCTTCAGGTTCTGTAAATTACTGCATCTTTTCTCTTATTTTGATGTTTTGTCATTTTCCTTTTAAATTATGCATTAAAGGAGAATATTGCACCTTAGATTAAACCTTGAGAAAACCCAAGAAACTGAACATTATTGCAGTGATCTGGAGCAAAGTGCTGGAGTACAATAAATATGATAAGTACATCAATTTCATAAGTTACAGTAATCGGTTAGACATATCAAAACAGATCTGAAAATCAGTGCCAATCATTTCTAAGGCAATTGTGGGTTAGTACTAATGTGATTGCCGTACCACTGTGAATTGTTCAGTAGTAAATGTTCTGCGACTGATGTAAATATTTGTATCAGGTGAACTCCAGTTCCTCTTTAGCCTTTTTTTTGAGTGTCTAATAACAAAATAATACAAGAGAATTATTTTAATGTGTAGCTTTATACCCTTGGTTCACATTTTGGACAAAACAGTTCTTTTCTTGCCAGAAGCTGTACAATGTACACGCCCACATGCACCAACAAGAACACAACAGTATGTGATTGTATGATTTTAGGGCTCAAGATTTGCATTAATTTTCTCAGTGAGGGTAAATGACCTTTGACTGACCTTGGCTATGGAAGTGTTTTGCTTTTGCTTTTTTATATAAGTATTATACCGCTTAGTTTAAAGTGTAGTATGACCCAGTATGCATTATGCACATGAGCCTCTAACCAATCAATATCCTATAATTGTGTGAGGTGGGCATTCAGACCAGAGAGTGTTTTTGTGAGTGTTTTGATGAATCGTGGCATTCATATAACGAGGAAAAGCGTTTTGCTTCATTAACTGTCTCACATTAATGATTTAAGAATATATTTTTTATATTTTGCCACGCGTTGTGATTACAGTACTGGTCCTTTTTCAAAGATCATAGAGCCCCACCTCGAAAAAAGATCCCCCTACAGAAGAACATTTGAGCCCAGCTGGCCTCTGTAGATCTTTTGTTATGATTGAACCTCTGGAGTTTGCAAAAACGTCTTAAAATCCACTGCGACTGGACCGGTGCCTTCGGTGCTTTTTCGAATGGATATTTAATGGGAGCGTGGCGCCAGCTTTGTTACTCACGCTTTGCTGATCTCGCTGCTTCAGCACCGCGGCAGCACACTGACTTGGCACTGCGCATTTTTTTTCTGCTGAGCAGAGCCACTGGCAGGCACTCCGACGCACCTCTATGGCCTGCTCACACGCCAGAGGTTTATCAAAGTGAAATTGCTTCTTTTTTCCCCCCTTCTCCTTTCTGCGTCCTCAGATGCCCTCTTTGGAGTTTAAGTAATAGGTTGTTGATGTCTTTGGTTTATTTCTTTAGGTTTGCACTGAGACAGTGAGGCTAGAATAGAGAACAAAAACAACAGTATGGTGCAAACTGCATCACCATACACTTGCCTCAAAGAATGTTGTAAATGTAATTATCGATTGACTTGCTGATGGGGTTTCTGAGGGGGTTGGGGCATTGCAGCATGTCCATGCAGCTAGAAATAAATAAAAAATGATACAGTAGATCAAGCCACAGAGGCCATTCGTTCATCTGTCCAAAGGAATCAACAGGAAGGCCACTTTCCAGCAAATTTAGAAAATCTACCTATTCTAACAAAGAGAAAGTCACCATTCTGTCACACTACAGCCAACAGTGTAATCAGCATGAAATTCTTCTCTGCATTTAAACCATTCACCAGGTGAAGCAGGGAGCAGCCGGGAACACAGTACCTTGCTCAAGGGTACCTCAGTGGTGTCACTAGAAGTGCTGCGATTCAAACCCACGGCTTTCTCATCGTTGGGCGAACGCCTAAACGGCTGCGTCCCTAAAATGCATCAGTTACAAAGTAAAGCGTGCAAACACTCCAGTGCACACACGGCCACAGTTTAGTTTCACTTTTACTTTTTGTTTTATGGTCTATGTCTATTTCGCAACCTGTCTTTTAGATCTGCAGCACTGGGTCCCATAGGGGAAAAGGATTGGGTGGTGGGGTACTGAATGCCATGCCAGGTATTGAGGCAAGACCGAGATGATTTGTGGTTTTAAGTTTCCATTACTTGTTCTTCAGAAAACTGAAGACAGCAATCTTCACTGGGCTGATTGACTACATTTGGAATAATATGGAAATTAGAATTTATGCCAAACCATTCCTTTAAAAGCAAATCCATCTCTCAGAGTTGCCTCAGGCAGAGCCTGTGAGCAGAAGTGAAATAAGGGAGGGGGATAAAGGAGGACATTGCGAGCATCGACTTTATTCACACTTAACGTAAACCGAAATACAGAACACTGACAACGGGAACGCAGCAGTCAACAGTGGTAGGGTTATGGTCAACGAGGACAAAAGTTCCATATACAGGGGTATATACCTGGAGCAGAAGCATGGGAAGATAGACAACAGGTGGGACCACTAAAAAGAGGGGCAGGACTGGGGCAGAGCTGGGAATTCAAAACAGTAGAATAAGTGACAGACAAGAACTGATTGTGGAAAACACAAGAAGCACAAAGTCTAGGGTTTACTTCCGTGCATCAAAACCAGGCTTGTTAAAGAAATGCCACAGAGGCATGTTGAAATAAAGTACGAGAAGAAGGACGGAGGCATTGGGCAGATGTGAGGGGGATTTGTCTAAATTTTACAGGAGCAGGTCAGCAATGAACATGGCGTACCTGCCAAGTGCAGGCCAGCTGTTGGGACAAAAATCCTCTCTACTTTTCCATGTATGGAATAATCTTCTGGTTATTTTACGCTCAGTTCATCACTGAGATATATTTATGGTCAAATTTGAATTTATGCACTTTTGTTTTATATGCGTTGTCTGTTTCTGTTGGGTTTCTAGTTTATGGCTGTTTTAAAGTAATTTTTTTGGCTATTTTATGGTTGCCTTTTATGGCAATTTGATGGTGAAAGACCTTCATGGTGGTTTGTCAAATAAAAACTTCTACACTCGCTCACAATCTCTCTCTCCTTCTTCCTCCCTCTCTTTCTTTTTCTCTTTCTGAAAAAAGCAGAGCTAAATTCATTTTGCCTCTCATCTCTCAGCAAACGGTAATCCCTCTCCATCCTGGTCACCCATCGTTGGTCTCTGGCTATTTGTTTGGTTTGTTTTTTTTCCCTTCAACATCTGGGCCAGCTCACAGCCTGTCCATTTTATCCACATATGACTGCCCTCTCTGCTCAGAGTGGAAATTTACAGACATGACACACACCACAGATTATACTTCTCATGATGATAGAAGAGCCTTAAAGCCACCATTTATATGGTGTTTGACCTTGGCTTCTTGCGTCTTATTTAGATTTGTGACAAGCGGAGTAGAAAACCATATGCAAAAGAAGCACAGTGTGAAGCAGGCTGCTGACTACTCATTCTTGAATATGGCAAACTGCAAATGGCATTTGAACTTAAATCAGATGTTCAGCTGCTGCGGATGTCAGAAATGCAGATGCTGGATATCAGCCCCACTTCCAGCGTTATGATAATAATTTGTCATAACGTTATGTTTTGTGTCTTCTTTCTCTGTTTCTGTGTGGCAGTAGCCGACGTTCCGCTCTCAGGGTCAAAGAAACTGGACGGAGTAAGAGAACCTGTTGGCTCCCTGCGGACCAATCAGGGGTCTCACAAACAGCCACCGCAGTCATCCAATCGACGTAAGTCACAGTTCACATGTATACGTATGTGTGTGTGTGTGTGTGTGTGTGTGTGTGTGTGTGCGTGAAAACATCGATCAGTTACATTAAAACCACCGACAAGTGAAATGAGCTACATTGGTTGCAATGGCACCTGACAAGACAGTCAGTTTTTGGGTCGAACCCACCAACATTGCTCAACAGAAAGACAAACAGTGAGCCCAACAAGTTAGCCCGTCTTGTCCAACCCCACAAATATTCTATCATAAACAGCGTTTACCTCTTTATCTATTTGTGTGACAGTAGCTCTTTTCTGGGATTGGACCAGGCATGACCCGGATTGACTAGGCTTAAATTTGGTCCTACATATCAAGAACTGACTCTTCTCTTGCTGCCTCATATATTCAACCCCTTGAAAGGTTCCATTGTAACACGATGATCAGTGTTACTCACTTCAGCAGGTGTGGTGGCTGATCAATATACTTACTGTATCTACTGTCTGTTTCCTTCCACTCTCCAGTCAAAGTGCTTCCTGAAAGCCCAGGTAGACTGCGAGAGTCTTCCAGAGAGTCTTCACAGGGCGGAGGAGAAAGACAGAGGAGGGAGAGCGAACGAGGTCATCGCAGGCCAGACTCCTTCCAACACAAAGGTACAATTAAGGACTTCTACTTGTACATGTTCATTTGGTATACAGCCAAGCGTTAACAGTAGGTGCTTCAGTATATTTAGTATCTGCACAGCAGTAGGCAGTTTTAGGCATTTTCTCTAATGGTTTAAATGAATAGTTTGGCAAGAAATCAAATGGTCACAATATTTCTGTCTCCCCAGTTTAAGTTAAAGGGGGCATTTGGCTGATGCTCGTATCCAGATATACTTACATTAGTTTCAGGGACCGCCCCTGAAGCAAGTGAGGCAGAACACAGTAGTAGAAAGTGGGGATTTTAACCTGCGACTTTGTGGTTCACATTAGGTTTACAGTGTTTTACTAGGCCACTAGCACCCCTTATTACAAGTTGATCACACAAGATATCTGTTTGCTTCTTTAGCTAGACTCATGTTGTAATGGAATCCTTCGGTTTGACCTCAAAATAATGTTAGATATAACATTCTTATACCCTCTACTACTACTACTTACTGTGTCAAGTGAAAGATAAACACTTACAGATTTTCTCCTCTGCAATCCTGATCATCCAGAGGTTGGTTCTCAGTGGCTCTATGATAAGCTCCGCTTGATCTAGTTTACAGTATTTGCGAATCGGCGTATTAATAAGTGCTGAATCTAGATTCCGGATGATCAGGTGGTGATCAGTATACTGGTGGTGCTGTATGCTGAGTGGTTGAAACTCCTTTATCTAGGCACCTTGTGTCTTTGCAGGCTGTTGTAGTAAAACATTTGTTTCGATTTCTTTTATTTAATCTATTCAGTATAACAAAGATATGGCAGTTTGACTTCCTGAAAACCAAAGTAAAAAGTGATGGAGTGGCTCAGGACTTTGCCTCCTCCCCTAAACTCCAGTAGTAGTCTGATGGTAAATTTCCCACGGAAGACACTGTGGTTTCGTCTTTTTCAATGCACACATGCAAATCATCAAAACATTATGCTCGGAAACTCAAGTAAAGGCAAATACATCATATTATGACTTGGTTTTTTTACATTAACCCAAATGGTCACGTGTGAACACATCACAGCACAGTGTGAACTACTTTCTCTGCATTTAACCCATTCACCAAGTGAAGCAACGAGGGGAGTCCGGGGAGCAGTGTGTGGATACGGTACCTTGCTCAAGGGTACCTCAGTGGTGACACAAGCAGTTCTGATTGCAGGGCAAACTCCCTAACCACTAGACAACCAGCTGCCCAAGTAGCACGGTAGCTAGACCTCAATAGCAAATAGCAGCAGAACACAAATTTCTTTAGAAGAAGAAGCCACCGTGTAGAAACAGTGGTTTGTAACTGACTGACTGCCAAACCAGTTAGGACACTGTGCCACCTAGGAGCCGCATTATTATTCTGTCTTATAGATTATTCAGACATTTGGGATCATGTTTGCCAATGAAAATTTCTAGAACATACAAAAATAACACAGCTGCAAGGATAGACACTATGAGTAGGGCTTATTTTGTGTGCTGTAGCATATTGACCCATCATAACTTTCTTTGTAGTTTAAGTTCATTATTTTGATGGAAATGTGTGGGAACTGAAAAATTATTGAAATGTATCAAGGAAAATACAGAATTACTGGACATTGGCCCTCAAGGACTTGTGCATGCCTGTTTTATAAGTTGCCTTTTGAGGAAGATGATTTGTATATTGTACATATGCTGTGGACTAAACACAATGTAGTGATCAAATGTCACTACCTGATTGTAGCCTGTCCAGTAAATGCACATATTCATGTGAAATGTATATTAATGTAGGTGCGAAGAAGATCACTCTTCAGATCTTGCGTTTGGATCACTTTGCACTTCACTCTGGTTACGTCAATGAGAAACCATCAGTTTTCCAGAACAGTATTAACGAGCACTATCTCCATGGCCTCTGATTCCATGCGCTTTCCAAAACCAGATGACGACCCCATAAGCCGATTTTTGGGCTTTTTTGGGTTTTATCAGACGTTCTGCCCGGTTGCACCATTCCGGCAAACTTGAGCCGTTAAAGGCATTTTAAAAAGCGAATATAGAAATATAGCAGGTTGAGAAATTATTGTCCAGAAAAACCCTGCCGATGTTATTTGTGACTGCTCAGTTATTTTAATGCTTAATAAAGTAATAGATTTTTTAAAAGATAAATGAAATCAGTGACATTTTTGAAAATTAATTACTAAATAAAGGAACCTTGCATTTTCTGGCAGGAAGTTTTCACACCGCATGAAAATCTTTTCTCCTACTGGTTACTCAGTCCTCCCTCACTTCTGACTGTGTTCAGGTTTCAATATTAAAAAGACACTTTAGTTTTCTATTTCCCTCTAAAAGAGATTTAAAATATAGAATGTAAAATAGGCATCATGCAAATGGCTAATCTAGTCATTGCAAATTCATGAAAAAGGTGCATTTTAATAGATTTATTTTTTTAATTGGGTAGCATAATATAATGTTACTTTTGTGATCAGCCCTCAATTTTGAATTTTAACTGTGATGCAGCTCATGGGATGTTATTTTCTTTTCTTTGTTTGGTTAGAGAGGTGTGTGCTGTCCTCTACAGAAGGGTATTCTGAGGGCAACTTTCACTCAGGAAAATGGTTTATGGTGTTGGCCAACTTCCAGAAGCATAGCACACCATCTGTCTCTCAAACTAAAGTTGGCTTGCAGCAAGAGTGTAGCCATGCAGAGGAAAAACTAGCTCCAAATTCAGTTTAATCACACTTTAAGCATGCTTCTGCAGTCTGACAAGTTTCAAATAAAACTGTTGTAGCCTACTGCAGAGTTCCTTAAAGAATGTATCATTTTTCAGTTCACCTCAAAGGGCAAATGGTTTTAAGGTGGTCAGAATAGTAGCAATAGCCAGATTGGAACTTGAATTTTTCCATTATGATTAATATAAGCCAGCCCAGGAAGCAGATTACTTACAGATGTACAGTAGATTCCAATACTTGCTTGCTAAATTAGCCTTGTACCCTCATAGCAAGCAGACCTTGGACACCAAACTTGTCTTGGATGATGGAGTACATTTGACATAATTGTGCAATTCTGTAAACTAAATAATTTAGTTAATCTAAACTGGATAATTGTCAAGCTGTTCCTTTAATTTCCCTTCTGTTTATGCTGAATTACAGTTAAATGCCTATGAAAAAGTAGTATTTTTATTTGTGTTTAGAAATGCCATATCCAAGATCATCCTCCCCCACCGAGAATGGACTGCGGTCTTATTCAGACCAGAGGCACCGCAGCGCTCCCTCTCGTCCGTCCCGCCCTGACCGCTCCTCCCTCCACCCACGTGGATCACCCCAGGAGTTCCGTTCCCATCCAGACACTTCGGGCCGCCGACACGACTCCTCGTTCTCGGGCCAATACGAGCCGGCCGACACCCCCGAGCGTGCAAGGTCCAAGCTGTCATGGCGTCCAGTGCGAGAAGTCCTGAATGTGGACAGGGTCCTGAATGAGTTAGAGCGCCGGCAGCAACAACAGCAGCAGCAACAGCAGCAGCATGGAAGCCCACGCTGCAACCGGTAGGAGCTGATCTTGACATTTCTACACAATAAGTTTTCTTTGACAATTTTAACGTATTTGTTTTAGTAGATCTGTTTGTTGCTGAAAATGTGACCTGTAGATGGCCTAATAATGGGATATTTAAATCATTTAACATCCATAATTTCTTGAAACACCCCTTATTTCTTGGTTACAGGTTAATGAACAGACATATAGAGTAGAAAGAATTGTTTAGTTAAAACAAATGAGGATTGGTACTAGTATCAGAATACTAGCTTTCATATCACTCAGTGTCAGATCATAAAGAAGTTGGTGACTGTCCCTGGCAGCCGGCGCCTCGGCCAAGAGAGGGCACTGGCAGAGCGCAAGCAGAAAGGCCTGATGACGATCTACGAGGACGAGTCGAGGCTGGAGACGGAGAGCCGCAGCTCACAGGAGTCTCAGCGCAGGGCGACGCCCACAAGCTCCGCTCCACGCCCCAAAGGCGGGGCCAGCACTGGGCTGAGAAGTGATAATTGGACGATACAGAGGACAGAGTCGGGCTACGAGAGCAGCGATAGACTGAGCAGCGGGTCTACCAATCCCGACTCACCAGGTGTGGAGAACTTTGCAGGCAAGGAGCTCCGAGTGACTCCAGAGGCACAGCAGCTCAGGTAACTGAAATGACCAACCAGTGAGCATCAGCTGCAGCTCACACACAGAGGCTGCTTTCAATCCTTTGGCCGCTTAATTTTTTGGATAGCTTTAGTGCTGGCCTAATATTTGTAGTAGTTGCACCCGTTATGCCTGTATTAAAACTGCCATAAAGTACTACTAAAAAACTATTAGTAAATTGTATATCTTACCATCTTTACCAGCTAAATAGTACTTTCTAGTACTTGTATGCCATAGAACCCAAGCCTCTAGTACAATCAGTGTGGACTAAGACACTGTGGTTAGGGAGTTAGGAAGGTCTACACACTGCTCCCTGGGTGCCCTATGTTGGTGGTTGCCCAATGGATTAAATAAATTTGTTTTTGTGTGTTCACATGTGACAAGGGATGGTTATTATTAGATTTTTTTCTATTCTGATTCTGGTTCCGGTTCCACTTAATCGATTCTGGTTGTTATCAATTTTCTAGTCTCGCGTAGCCAGCCTTTCAGACTGACGGTCTGGAATTCATAGCAGCTTTTTTTGGCCAAGGCCCGCCCATAAGGCCGTATAACCGACATGTCGAAAGTGAAAGTGAAAGTGACCATTTGTGATACGTGAACACACCACTGCACACAGTGTGAACAGCACGAAATTCTTCCTCTGCATTTAACCCATTCACCAAGTGAA
>JBBPDH010015335.1:0-11031 GCA_037974565.1 Clupeocharax schoutedeni
ATACAGTATTTATATTAAGACAGTGCCTAGTGCAAATGATGCAATGAGGTATTTAGAGTGTGGAGTGCAAAACGATGCAGTAGAGTTTAAAGTGGCGTTGTTTAAATATTATGGCTAATATTATGGATGAGGTCCATTCACACTGTGTGTAAGAAAAGTAAAGTGATCATTTATCGTACATGAACACACCACAGCACAGTGTGAACAGCATGAACTTTATTCAAACCATTCACCAAGTGAAGCAGCGGGCAGCCAGGAACACAGCACCCGGGGAGCAGTGCGTGGGAATGGTCCCTTGCTCAAGAGGTGCCACTAGCAGTCTTGGGATTTGAACCTACACCCTTCTGATCACAGGGCCACTTGGCCACCAGGTGCTCAGCTGTGTCTATTTATATGATAATAGGATCATTATATCATATTTCCTACATTATATACTTACAGTTCCTTTCATACAAAGGTGTTCATGTAAAAGGTGCTTAGTTTTTTAAACATGCTCTTTCTTTGCAAAGTCAAAACAAATACCTTTAAGAAGAAGTGTTTAATTTACATAAGATTGATTTTTCATCGGATGGTCATCTCCATCTACAAATCAATCCATGATCTTCAACACGTTAGAAAAGGCCAAAGACTCACCATGGATGGCAAATCTGGAGCAGAGTCTCCGGAAAGTGTTTTTCTCCACAGAAGTTAGTCCAGTCGGATAGCCTTTTCCATTCAAGTAGTTCTCAACCGCATCATATTTGGTGAAAAAGGCATGCTGGGTACTTGAGTCATCCTGTGCTTCACATGAAACACTTCTCTCACCTAAACCATAAGAAGAATCGTCCCCTTCGTTATCCTAGGAGGAAAACAAGTAGTCCATATTAGCACTTAATACAGTGGGAGGTTAGTATGGAATCACCACCTGCAGCTTTAGTTGAACAGACTACCTGCGACGTGCAGAGAAGCAGGGTTGGGACTGCGTGAGGCTTGAGGCGAATAGACCCTCCAGAGTGCTCAAAGCAGTCTTCCGTAAAGTGAGTGGAACACACTACGGACCTGGGCCGGGGATGCCAGTTCACTCTCTGCAGGTTTTTGATCCACTGATTAAGCCGCTCTGGCTCATCAAATGGAAATCTGCAAACAAATGGCCAATAAGCTTATACCAATCCCAATTGTACCTGCCTTTTCAAGCAGACGGGCTTACAACATTGTTAAAACTAGGCAAAAGTATGTAATGTAGATTCAAACAATGGTAGAAGACTGACTAGATAACAGTATTCCATACAGCAGCAGAAACCACATGAGCAAACTTCAGTCAGCTCGGAGAAAGAGCAAATGCAAATTTTGTTTTTACTACTCGACACAAATGCCTTTGTTGGTCTACAACAGGGAAACATGGAAATGCTATTTCAACATTTGTTTAATAAATGATCGCTTTAAAGCAATATTGTTCTTTTGTCAAAGCTAAACTAAACAGGATGAAGTCGGTGGCACCCTCACCTTGCCTTAGTGACTGCAGTTCTTTCAGGAAAATGAATGTGTGCAATAACCTGATACTATGCCTGACGTTCATAACAATAGTCTCGAAATTAATCTAATGTTGTGCGATTTTCTAATATCGAATAAAATCATTTCATTATGTACAATATCTTAATATGTGCAATAATCTTACCATGTGAAATCTCACTACTGATGTCAATATTACTTACATACTACTGACCTCTAATATGTGCAATAACATACTCCTAACCAAATGTTGTCTTATTACCACATTAATTTCGATCAATTAATTTTTTAAAAATTGTGTTGATTAATCGCATCACGTGACTTTAACCCAGCCCGGTGATTGGTCGAATCATGCTACCCATCTAGATGTGCTACCGGGCATGCGCAGTCCCACAGTCTTGGGATTCAGTGCTATACAGCGTTTGGGAAGCTGGTTTATCTCTGGTTTTATCATAAAAGCTCTTTAAAATTATTTAAATTGTTGCTTTCACTCATATGACAAAATTCATCTACAGTGGTACCGCGACTTACGAGTTTTCCGAGATATGAGCTGTCTCTCGGACGATTTTTTGTTTTGAGTTGAGAACTAAAATACGGGTTTGTGCTTGCAGTTATTTAGCAAACGTTTGTTTATTCATTATGTGTCCACAGAAAGTGAGTGCGAAGGACAGTGCACTGAATTAAAGAAATAAATTAGTAACATATGACCAAGGTGTGCATGTAGTCGAATTTTCTAAACAGCAGACATCTACCCATGAAAATATGGAGAAGCTGCTGATGGTGTGGTTGAGGAGAAGCAGCTCGCAGGAGATTCGTAACGGAGGATACTATCTGCGAGAAGACTCGAGCTGTTCATGCCAATTCGCTGCAGCAGACCCAGGCACTTCGGCGAACGGGGCATCGGACATTCCGTTTAAAGCCAGTCGGGGCTGGCGGCAGAGTTTTTATTCATATCGAGTTTTTTCTGCACTTATTATTGGATTTAGCTTAGCAATTTTCTCCAGGATCAATAATGTTTTCAGACTCTGAGTGTTTGTGGATGAGGTGTGGAAACTGGAAGTGTAATCTGTAATCTGGGGGGGGGGGCTGTTATTAAGGCAAGGGAACATGCAGCAGAGTATTACAGAAACAGCAGTGCATCCATATTTTGATCAGAGAGCTTATTTTACTGAAGAATCAGTGTTGCACACAATTAGCTCCTTCTTCATTCTGAAATATTGAGTTCACTCTAAAGTCACTTCAGTCTCACCGGTGAAAGGTCAGGCCCAGCGTTCTCTCCAGAGGTCCGTTGTAGTTATTGCAGCTGTAAACAGCACAGCGGTATTTTTGTGTCGCTTCGTCCATCTCCATGCAGAACTGGCAGTTACCAATCCACTCCTCAATATCTCTGGTAACAGAGCCCCAGTAATAAAGCTCTGATATTGAGTTTAAGCACCTTTTCATGCCAAAGTGTCCTCGTTTGTCATGGTGCTCCTTTAGTACACAAATGACTTCTTCTCTGCTGCGAACAACTCGGCGAAGCTTAGAGCCGTTGCGGTAAAACAAGACTCCGTCTAACAATAAAAAACAACAGTGAACAATTATTTGCTATGACACCAAAATTTCTTGAGCACTTCTTTGTATTTGTGACTTCTCTGACCTTTAAAAGTAAATGATCCAGACAGTGAAGCACAAATAAAACCCATTTTCGTACTTTCATCAACTCTGATTTATATTGGCGGCCACAGAATTAAATTGGGTTAAATATTATTTGGCAAAATAACTGACCTTGGAGACAGAAGCGCTTGGCACATCTCTTGACAGCGTCTCTCCTGCAGTAAGGCATGCTGCTGTACACGCCTGTCCGCAGGTATTTCTCCAAAGCATCATACTTTCTGAAATAAGGCTCGGACGTGGAGATCAGACGGGAACTGTCGGTGCTGCTTCCATTATTGCTGGACGATACGGTTTGACCTTTGGAGTATGGATGTTCCAGGTGGACTGAATCCTCATCTGCAGATGGAAGCTCATCCTCCACAGATTCAATGGAGATGCCAAGCCAGCATTCATTACTGACCTGTTCCAGGAACAGAATGTGAAAGTGGTTTAAGTACAATTTCACAGGTGATACCACTGGTGTATATTTTCTAAATATTAACACGTCGATCCCTTTCACATCACTGGGCATTTTCAAAACCCCTACCATAGCAGGTCTGGTGTGTAGGTTTACACTTACTGACTTAAACCACAGGACCAAAGACAGACATTTGCATACTCATAACCATAGTGGTGTCGGTGCTCAGTGGGGTTAGGTCCTTTCTATAGATATAGGCTACAGTAACTATGAACCTATAGTACACCCAATGCTACACTATATGGATGCCTGACCATTACAGGGTCTTTAATTTATCAGACGCTTTTTTCCAAAGCCTCCCTGGAGCAACTTAGGGTTAAGGGTCTTGCTCAGTGACCCCAGTAGTGGTTTTGCTGAAGGTAGGATCTGAACCCATGACCTCTTGGTAAGTGTCCTGCCGACTGAGCCACCTCCACCCCAACATTAGATATTCAGATATATAGATTTTAATATAAAATGGACCTCTTGTGTGCATGCAGATGATTCAAGCGTGGGCACAGCATCAGGTTTAAGGTAAACGCCGTCACCGCTGAGCTCAAAGCAGTCTTGTGTGAAATGTCTGGAACATATAGCTGATCTGCTGTTAATGGACCAGCGGTCCCTTTGAGCGAAACTGATCCAACAGTTGAGTCTGTTCAGTTCACCAAAAGGGAACCTGTTGGCAGAATAATAGGTTTTCATTATTAATACATACAAGCGGTCAAACACTGAACTGTACATTCTGGTAAACCTGGCATAAACCATACCGGTGAAAAGAGACTCCATCCTCATTATCTGCCAAGCCAGAGCTCTCACAGCCGGGTACTATGCACTGTAGGCACACGACTGGATTGGAGGGATGTGCACAACCTTCACAACTGTCTATCCACTCGGTGATGTCTTTGGATATCGAACGCCAGTAGTACAGATCAGAAACGGCCTTCAGGCACCTCTTGCGGCCGGCATGGTTGCGGTTGTTGTGTTGTTCCACCAGCACTGCCCTCACCTCCTCCTGACTGCGGAGAACTTTTCGCTGCCGTTTGCCATCTATGTACCAAAGAGCATCACCTACAAGAACAATAATTTACTTAGGGTGAGCCAAACAGGGTCAGTTTCTTAATCCCAGCTATATAGAACTGACGATCACTCACCTGCCCAGCAAAACTTCTTACTGCATCTTCGTAACACACCCTTAGCAGCTTTATCATGCTGTGCATATATCCCAAATCGAAGATACTTCTCTACTTCATCAAACTTGCTGAAGCTCATTGTTTGGATATAAAGAGCTGGTATCAAAAGAGGAAAAAGGGCAGAAAATCTGGGCAGATTAATATGCATTAATATGATATGAGCAAGAAAAATACGTTGCACATTTTCTACTTTCAGAGTAATTCTAGGCTATATAAAGTAAAGTGACCCTTATAGGCATGCGTCAACACACCACAGCTCACAGTGTGAAATTCTTTATCTGCATTTAACCCCTTCAACAAGTAAAGCAGTGGGCAGCCAGTGGTGCTGAGTGTGGGGACAGTAACCTCAGTACCTCAGCTGTCATGAGATTCGAACCCACAGCCTTCTGATCGCAGGGGCAACTCCCTAACCACCAGACGCCCCACACCTTTTATATGATCATATTTCATCAGTTTTCGCAACTTAGTTGGCACAAATTAAATTTAAATAAACTTTTTCAACAACGTACCTCCCGGGACAGTTCAAACGTAGCGGTGATTTTACAGCGGAGTGTCATGTGTGAAGTTTTGCTGCTTTCTCAGGGGTCAGATTTCAGAGGGGGGCAAAATTCAGCAGCACATCAAAGGAGCCCAAAAACCTCCATTAATCCGCCGAGTCTACCCATTCAACAACGTATTAAAAAGATCGTGCAAAAGAATTAAACTTGCTCAACGCCCGTGTTTGATTTCACAATGTTTGAATGAACCACTGATAAGAAAATGTCTCAATAAGTTCTGAAAGTGTGCAACGACAAAAATCGACGACGGAATTTTACGGAGCCTACACGTCACTTCTTGCTCCTGTTTGTCAAAATAAAAGCCAAGAGCGCACTCAACCCACGAACAATATAAATTTAAAGCTCTCTCTTATATACACGTTTACACAATAAAACTGTTCCAACTGTACAGCATCACACTATATGAGGACTGTATGAAAAATTGTAAACAACAATTAGAAGTGCATTCAGTAATGCAGCATTTGTGTAAAGGTAGATATTTCTGGGAATTCAATTGTCAAAAGTTCATTTATTTGCAAAATGACATGATTGCATTGATTCTTTGTGTTATTAAAAGAAAATGTTGAACTTGAAAAATCTGTAATACACATTATCTTTCATTTAACATGAAGCTGACACAGCAAACAGATGAAACCCAAGAATGACCAGACTGCAGTAGGCGGGTTTCTGGCTCATTTATGATCAATGCTGGAATGAGGTAAATGCCACTCGTCCACCAACTAGAAACTGACGCGATTAGTTCTCAAAACTCCATTAAATGGGTATAGGGTCCGTTTGTGTCCAGCTTCAGAACTTGTCTGTTCCCATACGTTCCATGTCTGACTTCTGTGCCAGCTTCATTGCACTTGACGGCCAAACTCAGTTCCTTCTCACAGTGAAATACGAAGCTGGCGTACAGCTTCTGCCCATCCTCTTTGCCGATGTTTCCATGGTACTGCATGCCTCTACCCTTTGGTTTTCCTCCCAGTGTCGCTTGTGGTACAATGAGCACGCTGCCAGGTAATTCAAGTACTGAAGTATACTTCCCTGAATCTGTCTCACAGAGCTTCATGTTCAGCAGGGTGGTCACTATAAGAGGCAGGAAAGTATTCAGTCAGCTTCTTCTTAACTTATGCCAAAGTAAAACCAATATTCACCTGTAAAAAAGAGCCATACCCATTTTGGGGATCATGTCTTCTGTTGCACCCTTGAAGAAGCAGACATAGATAACCATTCCTCTTTTAATCTGTTGGGGAGAAACAAAATACCATAACTATATAAAGGTGGCATTTACTACCGACCTCTGACTTAGCATTTTAATATAAATCAATAAGAGATCATCAAGATGACTGAAATGGAGAGTAAAATGTGAGCTGGTGGTGGTCCAGCACAGCTTGGTAGTTCCCCTACACCAACTCACAGCAATTAAAAGAACAAAAGTATTGGGACACCTGACTTTAATGACTTCATACTAATACATAAAACTGAATATGTAGTTTAACAGCTTCCACTCTTCTTGGGATGCTTTCCATACAATCTGTGAGATAACCCACATTTTAGCAGGAAAAAAAGTTCTCAGTACCTAAATATAATTATTCTGCAACTTTTTTATTTTCACTTGTTTTGTACTCATTTATTAATTGCAGTCACACTTCTTTGGCTTGAGTGTGGATTCAGGCAACTCTGCCCACCTCAGATCTTTGTGCACACTACTGAATCTCCATAAAGACATGGTTGGATGAGTTTGGCGTGGAAGCCCTGGCCTGAACCCTATTCAGCACCTTCGAGATGAAGAGTGGAAACTGTTAGGGCTGGAAAGGGGGTCCTACTCCACATTAAAGTCTAAGTATTTGAATGCAGTGTCATTAAAGTCCCTGTTGGTGTAATGGTCGGGCGTCCCAATACTTTAGTCTATATACTGTACCTGAAAACCTACCTCGACCCACTGGGCTTCACTCTCTTCATCGGCCGGCTTCACCTGCAGTCTGGCCTGCAGGCACTGCTGAAGGACTACCCGAGAGCCCACTGGGGTGCCGTCTGCTGTCGTCATGATGTAGGAACAGCAAGGCAGAGGGCTGAGATCAATAACTCTATAATTAAGCAGCAGGTTATGATCAATATATTTCTAATTTAGGAACTGAACAGATGAAGGAGCTTCCAGGTCTCGTGTTCCACTTAATGTGACGTCATCAAAAGTGCCCTGCAATGTCAGTCCAGTAAATGTTTGTTATGTTGCCTTGATTTTTACTGCATTTCCCGTTTTTCCGAGAGTCATCATTCTGATATCTGTCCAGGAGATGTTTAATAAGCTTGCACATGTAACTAGAAGAAGCTTGCAGTCCATGGAAATGGAAATGTTTTGTTATTTTGAGCTGCTAAGCTAATAGCCCCTTAGCTTTAGCTTTAGCTTTATCTTAAAATGGGACTCCTCTTCAGCTGGGGGAGGCTGGCACAGGCGTGGAAATGCTCTGGCGCAGCTTTATGGTCTACTAGAATGCATATTGGACCTCTAACAGTGGTCTGGAGACATGGTCTCCGTTTTAAGGTAAGTCGAGGCTTAAGGTTTTTTTTTTTTTAACTAAAAAGCTCATGTTGTGTCTGCAGGGTTCAGAGGTGTCTGCAGGTAACCCACACCTCAAGTATGAATTGTATACAACTCCGCATATGGACAAAAGTATTGGGACACGTTTCTTGACTAAAACGTTCAGGTGGCGCTTTATTTCCAGTGAAGGAAAATCCTAATACTTCAGCATGTCAAGACATTCTGGACAATTCCATGCTTCCAACTTTGTGGACACAATTTTGGGGAACCTTTTCTATTCCAGCATGACTGTGCCCCAGTGCACGCATTAAAATCCATAAAGGTGTGGTTGGAAGAGTTGTGGAAGAATTTGACTGGTCCATACAGAGTCCAGACCTCGACCCCATCCAACACCTGGGATGAACTGGAACTGAGATTGTGAGCCAGACCCTCTTGTCCAGCATCAGTGCCTGGCCTCATAAATGCTTTACAGAACGAAAGGGCACAAATCCCCACAGAAACACTCCAAAATCTTGTGGAAAGCCTTCCAAGAAGAGTGCAAGCTGTTAGACCTGAAAAGGGGGGCTGACTCCTTAGTAAAGTATATCTATTTGAATGAAGTGTCCATAAAGTACCTGTTGGTGTCATAGTCAGGCGTCCCAATACTTTTGTCCATTTAGTGTATAACATTGCGGAAAGACCGAGAGAGTCAATCTGTTAATCTACCTGTTGGTTAAAGGTTACCTAATGTTTACCGCTGTACTTTAAGGTAATATCTGGACATGTTGTGCTTTTAAAGGGTTAAGTTACAGTTAATGGTCAAGAGCAAATATATTCTCAAAATGTTCTGGTAATTAGATCTAAACCATTTACTGGACAAAATGGTACTAATTCCCCAAAAAACTGACAGAATTGGATTAGATAATATATTCTCAGGAGCACTCACCAGTGTTCTGGGCTGATTTTTTTTCCCTGGGTTTAAGACTTATCTGGTGTTTGATGAGTGACTAGTCTGTTTTGCTTATTAGACGTCAGGTGCCAGCGAGAGAGCACTGGAAAGACAGAAGGCACACATGGCACGAGGCTTACCCAAACAAAAACCCATAGCAGGTGTGAAAGAAGTCATTGTTGTTGCTTCAGGAAAAGGAGGAGTTGGGAAGTCTACAACAGCAGGTAACCTTGACTTGTCCTTGTTTTTAAGATTTTGACATGGTTGCAAACATTTCGCTGAAAAAATGACTGGAAATCTGCGGCGTTTTCAGTTGTAATACCCTTGAAAATTCTATATCGATTGACTAATATTAATAGTAATGGGGCAGCTGGTGGCCTAGTGGTTAAGGAGTTTGCCCTGAGATCAGAAGGTTATGGGTTCGAATCCCTTGGAAATTTGATATCGATTGACTAATGTGAATAATAATGGGGCAGCTGGTGGAATAGTGGTTAAGGAGTTTTAAGGAGATCAGAAGGTTATGGGTTTGAATCCCTAGACTGCTAGTGATGCCACTGAAGTACCATGCCCGCACACTGCCCCCCGGGTGCCCTTGGGGTGGCAGGCCCCTGTTTCATTTGGTAAATGGGTTAAATCGGAGAAAGAATTGTTCACATTGTGTGCTGTGTTGTGTTCACACATGACTGTAGGGGGACACTTTACTTGGGTAGTGAATGATTTAGCAAGGCCTGAAAGGAACACACAACACAACAACGTACTACATCAGATGATGTTACTGCTGTGGTATGAAGAGAGAATTCGCTGAGAGGATGTGGCTTTGGACTGGCATTTCAACATTAAGTGCAAGTTTCCAGGACCCAGATTTAGCTTAATCCTAGGTTTAAAAAGCTACAAAGTATACCTAGTCCATGCTTAACCATTGTCCACAAATAAATGTATTTATTTGTGTGAAAGAGTTTTAGTATTTAATGTAAAATCCTGTTGTGTAAAAACCCATTATGTCTTCTTTCTTTACAGTGAACCTTGCTCTTGGACTGATGGCTAATGACCAGGTACTAAAGCAGCATCTGCAAAAGCATTCATATTCAGATAGCATTGCAGCACACTTAACTAACTTTCCTTTATTCTTGTCTGTGCCTGCCTCCTTAATGCAGACTAAGCGAGTGGGTCTTTTAGATGCTGATGTTTATGGCCCCTCTGTTCCAAAGCTGATGAACTTAAAAGGAAGCCCAGAATTAACAGACAGTAAGTGATGTGAAGCAGTAATTCAAGTCTTTTCTGCTTTTTTTTGTTTAGAATAAAAATAGCAGTAATACAGTCTTTACCATTCTCTTATATTCTGCTTAGTAGTAGTAGTAGTAATTCTTGTATAATAATAATAATAATAATACATATTAGCATATTCTATGTTTTTCATAATTACTATAATATCCCATAATAATACATTATAGTAAAATATGATATGAACATAATATTAACATTTTACTTTCTTTATTTTAAGACAATCTAATGAGACCTCTTATGAACTTCGGGGTCCCTTGGTGAGTATACAACAGTAATGTCTTGGATTCTATCTTAATATCTCAAACCTTAACATAGTTTTACATTGTTGTTTAATTAAAAAAATAGTATTATTTAAGATAGTTATTATTACATTACTCATTTAAACCTTAAGTTATGTTAATTCTATAACTGAACTGAAATGTGAGCTGTGCACATTTGTGTTATCTGCGCAGCCTGAGAGCGAATAACTGAAGTGTTTGTGGTTAAATGCAGAAAATCTCGATGTGACTTGCTGTTATTTTTCCCATCTTTAGTATGTCGATGGGCTTTCTGGTTGAGGAGACTGCGCCCATTGTGTGGAGAGGTCTGATGGTGATGTCAGCTATTGAAAAGCTTCTCAGACAGGTGTGTAGTAGTTTTGTGTTTTCGTGATTTGGTGCTTGGAGTTTATGTGCTTGTCTTAAAGAGGACATATGCAAAACTCACTTTAGTTATAAGAGTTCTATGGGCTACAAAACATGATCATGAAGTTCTTTGCACAAAATCACTAACCGCCCCTCACCTGTCCAGACCCCACCCCTCACCTGTCGAGACTCCACCCCTCACCTTTCGAGACCCCACCCCACACCTGTCGAGACCCCACCCCACACCTGTCGAGACCCCACCCCTCACCTGTCGAGACCCCACCCCACACCTGTCGAGACCCCACCCCACACCTGTCGAGACCCCACCCCTCACCTGTCGAGACCCCA
>JBBPDH010015380.1:0-11027 GCA_037974565.1 Clupeocharax schoutedeni
ACACATTCACACACACATATTTACTTCACATTTATTTCATTTTGTAAAGCTGCTTTGTGACAATGACCATTGTTAAACGCACTATATAAATAAAAAATAAAATTGAATTGAATATATTAATCTTAACTCCCAATAGGGGAGTATGATGGCTTTCTGCACTCCAATGGAGCAAATGACACAATTTTCACATACCTGTAGGTACCTGTATGTCAGCTAATGGTTCATGTTTGTGCATGAGAAAAAATCAGTGTTGTTATCCGTTACATATTTCAGATTTGTTCCATTTTTGGCCTCGGTAGCATTGAGAATGGCCATTTTTGAGGTTGTTAAGGCATGTGGCTGTGTTAATGCATATGGAATGAAAATTCTCAAGGGTCTGGAAGTTTTTCAGACCTTTTAATTTTTAAATTCAACTCATTAAATATATACCACATGAATCCAACCACAACACTTGACTCCATCAGGGCCACTTTTGGCCATTTAAAACCCATGAAAACTACGTATTTTAAATTCCTTATTATTTACACTGTTAAATCATACAATTTAAGTTAAAATGCTTTCATTTTAAACCCAAACAAGCAATTTTATATAATAATCTTAGCTCCCAATAGGGGAATATGATGGCTTACTGCACTCCAGTGAAGCCAATGACTGACACAATTTTGACATAGGTGTGATCTTAGGGATGTCAGATAATGGTTTTGTGTTTGTTCTCGACAATAAAATTCAGTAGTTTTGTTAGTCAGTTACATATTTTAAATTTGTTCAATTTTTTGCCACAGTAGCATTGAGAATGTTTACTAACAAGTAAATTGTTTGAGGGATTTAAAAAAATAAATAAATATTTGATACTTTTATTTGACAAGAACAAATAAAAAAATATATAAAATTATAGAAATATAAATATAAATATATAACCATTACATAAAATATTATATACAATTGTTTAATAAAACTATTCCACACTTTGGAATGTACATTCAAGCAATTGTACTATTGGAATTACCTCTCATACTAATTTGAATGTAGATTTTATATTAGAAATAATGCAGCAGATAGGTCAACAAGAATTTATTGTATGATAATTGTCAATGAAATTTCGAAAAAGGAATTCGATAAGGTTTAATAAAAGGAAGCTCACCACGAGACTTAATGAAAGTATAAAAGTATAAAAGCGCGTGCTTTCCAGTTTATACAGCAGTAAGCAATGTGTGTGCATAACATAGTTGTCATTGGGTTAGTCAAAACAAAAGACTGTGTATCTTCTCCGTTCCCAGACACTTCCAGCCGGATCGCTCCGTCCTTCTATCAGAGATACAGAGAAGACAGTCCTCACAGAGATAGATATAAGACAGAGAGGTTACAGGATTATAAAACTCAAAGGATTTCTAATGATTTCATATGTGCTTGAACTCACTAATATATATGAACTTTAATAACAATAATGATTTATATATAAGAAACTTTAATAAGGATAAAATTTCTCCAACAATATACATATACCATTATATTTTCTTTACAGTAATATTTTGCTTCAAATTTTGAAACAAAAAACAGCATTCTATATGTTACATTTATTTTAAATTCATTCTTGATGTTTACAGTATTATGAGTCACTTTAGGGTAATTGACAACACTGTCAATGTCAACACAACATTCATAGTTTTCCTTTACTTCCTTTACAGAGATGTGTAAAGCTGCAGAGGAGTAGCATATTACATTCATTTTATAGATATTTCTGTATGAAATTTATTTGCTCCTTATTGAAAACATTAATTCCAGTGTTATGGACAGTAGTGTACATCCACCCACCCCTTCACACTCTAAGCTGCTCATTTATTTTCACATCACATAAAACATTTTTCTAGGCCTTCAAGTTTGTAACCCATAGCCACTCGGTTACACTGAACCCATCACACCATTAAAGAAAGTTTTACATAGTTAATAATGTGCTGTAATAAAAATTTATGTTTCACATGTCTACATTCGTTGCATGGTGAAGTTTTACACTATTAACCACTGCTATAGTCTTACACTGTTATCTTCATAGCACTAGGAGAACCACTCCTCAACTTTTACTGTCAGGTTTTATTGTATGAGAAAGAGGGACTGACACCAGGTCTCATTACTTTGCTGCCATCTACTGGCCCACTGAAAGTCTTACACAGTTAAAAAAGTGAGAGCGGTGCAATTCACAGCATGACAGTCCCTGCTTATCGTGCATATCTCTGACTTTTAGTACCATCAGACCAATTCAGTTTAACATAAGAGACACAAACAAAGAAATTAAGACCTACAAATGAAATACTATGTGTATTATAATCCACTGAGAGAGTCGGAGAAGTGCTTGAACCAGGGGTTTTACACCAGTGGTTTGGAAAAAGAAAACATTCAGACTTAAAAGACACATATCCCTCAATTTCCAATGTTTTGAGCCTTTTTAATGATTATCAGAGAAGCAGAACTTTTACCTCCATTATTAAAACCAGGGCTAAAGTATGGATAGAGTCTCTCTTTGAAAGACTGACCAGTAAATGAGTAGATATGAGACCTGGCCTCAGCATCAAAAAAGGAGACCAGACCCTCCTCATAATCCACAAACACCCCCACCTTCTGGGGTTTCCCTATAAGAGAAAGGAGGATGGAGGGACCAGCACAAGCCTCATATTTCTTACCATTTCTCAGAGTCACAGCCCAGAAGCCGTTTTTTGGGTTCATCAAGTTCATGCCTTTTCTGTTAATGGACTCTCTGATTATTCCTAAATCCCATTCAGTCGTCTGACTGACCTGTACCTCAAAGTAAAATCTCCCTGAGGAGAATCCTTTCTTTCCTAGAACACAGGGAGAAAAATCTAATCTCTTTCGGTTGTTGGAAGGATTCTGTTCTGTGCCTCCATGTGTCACTTGTTTTCCGTCAGCAGACAGGATGAGATAGGGATAAGCTGTGTCAGGATCCAGAGTCACATCCACTGAGAGAAACACACAGTTTGTTACATGAGCATGCAGAGAAACAAAAGAACACATCATTCATGCAAACAGGCAAATTAAAAGAACTTGTGGAATGACCACCGTATGTCCATATACAGTATATACAGTAAAGACCAGCCTTCATTAATTTAATCTCCTGTCTAAATGCCAAGTTATTGTTTTTGTGTGAGTTATATGAGGAGATTACATAGAAAATAATCTACTTGCATAAGGATGGGAAATCAGAATGTACTATCCCAATTAGCTGATTACCTGATTTCATCTGCAGCACCATGATCTAACCAAACGTCTAAAGTTTCTGCCCCTCAGAGCTATAGCCATAGCGGGTCAAACAGCATTTACCGAAAAATATTCATGTCAGTAATAACAATACCTGGCTGACTATCAAAACTGTCACGATAACCTAAATAAATGGGTTGAACGAAACCAAATATGCAGTTTTTCACATACTCCAGATAGTCCGACCAGACATTCTTGGAATCTAATTATTGCTTCATAAGTTTACAATTGAAACTACAAGATCCACATTCACCTTCTCTCAACAGGTTCAAACCACATCGAGCTCTTTTCACAAAGCAGATTTACAAGTGTTTTTGTGGTTATAACCACACTGACAAGCCTGTGCCACCTTTATGAAGAGATGGATGCGGTTTAAGTAGGCGGAGAGTTTGTAAAAATTAACTTCTGGTGTTTGTTATTGACATTAGTCTTTTACCTCCAGTACTAAACCAAAGAATAAAACTTTTGAGTCCAAAGATGTCATGGCTGAACGTAACGGTAAAACGGTGTTCATTTGATTTTTTCCAAACATTTATTTAAATATTTGAAACAAAATCAAGCTCCATTTTTTGGTTTAGAAACAAAAAATGTGTTTCTATCCATCCTTTCACTATGAGATGATGACTCAACACTGTGGGTGTGCAAGAATTCATTACAGAGAAAAGGAAGAAAAGTAGATAGAAAAGAATTAGCAAATCAAGAAACTAGGTGCTGGAGTCTTCACAACGATTAACTGGACACACAGACCTCGGCCGCTCTCAGTGAGTTTAAGGTTCCCCGGATTGTGAGAACTGGGGAATTTTAATCTCACAGTGGAAGGAAGGACAGGAAAATATTCCTGTAGATTGATTTTAAAACCCGTAGTCAAACCTCTCAAAAATAATATAAGGTGCAATTTGTGGACTCACCAAATGCTAAACAATGTTGTTTAATTTAATTTTAAATCTATATTGTCTGTCTCATGTCCTGTCCTAGGTTAGTTTATGTTTTGGTTTTGTTTAAGACTCTTACTGAACACACCTGGGTTTGAGTTGCCGGGGTGCTCAGTGAAAGAAGCTTTTGTGATCTGATTGGATTATGGGGTTTTGTGTTATGCATTTAAGTTCATATGTGATGGACCTAAGTGTTAGTCCACAGTCATCCTGGCTCCGTTTGGTCTCTTTCTGTTCTCCCTTTTGTTTTGCTGGCCTGCGTGCCTGTGTTCAGTTGTGTTTTTTTTAAAAATAAAAATAAAAGATATGGAAACGAATATCTGCCTCTGCACCTGCCCTGATTTGGGAGAAACGGGAAGACCTGACAGTCTGCTTTCAAAGGAATAATGTTTTGACCAAACAAATTAAATGAATGAAAGGTTGGCCTCTGACTGCTGCACAGTACTATGATGACTATGAGCAACACATATATAATTTCAAAATGTAATCAAGTCTAATTACATAAAACAGAAGCCACATTGTACCTGCATGCTGCTGAAATTTCTCCAGGTCTGTGAAGGCTAAAAATATAAAAAACAACAAAATGTAATGTTTAGCAGATTTGTAAACATTATTTTAAGCTAATCTTTGACTCAAAATAGTTTTTTCATTTAGCCTGTAAATTACAAAATTATTAGTACAAAATCAGCTGCAAAATTAAGTTCTTCATCCAAACTCTTCTGAAGATCAGTCAGACATTTCCTCACAGTTTCTACACTCAAATCAGCGTCAGTATTGATCCCAGTCCAGTTCCTGGTGTGTGGAGTGTTGCACACAGAGGGGTAAACCTACAGTCCAGCAGGAGAGAGGAGAAGACCCTCAGTGTGGACAGTGTTGTTATTTGAAGGGCTTCATTATAACTGCAATTAAGCAGATAGAGGGACACTGACTTGTAGGAGGTGGTCTTCAGTGTGCAAAAACTCCTCAAGCTGAGTGTCTCTCCTCTTTGGTTTGGTAATTTCCTGCTCCAGATCTTTAATGAGGTCTTCAGCCTGCCTCTCTGCTGCCTTCTGCTTCTCTTCCAGCACCTCCAGCAGCTCAGCCTGGCTTCTCTCAATGGAGCGCATCAGAGCAGTGAAGACTTCTACACTGTCTGCGATCTCTTTCTCTGTGTTTCTCTAATGAAAGAGGAACATTTCACTTTAATCAAAACACAATGAATGATGATCATATGAGTAATATCAGTTTAATACGTTCTACAGCATAAAACCTTCAGAGTGAAACAGTTACAGTATATTTTTCACCCACTTTCCAGAGCTCCACTGAGTGTTTTATCTCTTTGATCTTCTTCGATCTGTCTTGTACCATCTGCTGCACATCTGTCTGAGTGTCCATCAGCATTGTCTATGGGCAGAGAGGATATCAGATCATCTCTCCTATTAAAAACTTTTTAAAGAATGTTTGGTATTATAATTATTTTTTTGGTCAAAGTAAAAGTGCCACCCACCTTTTTCTGTCCACTCTCCTCCTCTATCGGAACAGTGTTGTGATTCTTGTGATCTGTCACAGCGCAGAACAGACACACATATTTCTGGTCATCTCTACAGAACTGCTGCAGGGGTCTCTTGTGTGTTTGGCAAATGTAGTTCTCCAGTTTCTCCACTGGGCTGATCAGCTTGTACTCCTTAAGTATAGGAACAGTATAATGTGGCTCTAAGTGGTTCTTACAAAAGGTCACACCACAATCCAGGCAGGACTTCAGGGCCTTCTGCTTCACCCCAGTACAGGCATCACAAACAACCTCAGGCTTTTCCAAACCACTTTTCTTCTTAAAGTGATCCACAATCTCTCCCAGGGTCGTATTGACCTTCAGTTCAGGTCTCTTGCTGAAGTTCTCTTTACAGAAAGGACAGTTACAGTGTTGATTTTTGGCCCAGTACTGTCCAAGGCATGTCTTGCAGAAGTTGTGTCCACATGGAGTGGTGACTGGATCAGTTAATGAATCCAGACAGATAGAACAGAGGAACTGATCCTCAGACAGGTGACTGATGGAGTCGCGTGCAGCTATGGGGCCCAGGAGAGACGAACAGAACAACAAATACTTAAAAAGAGAGTTTATTTAGTCTAAATCATCTGCTTTCTGAAAAAAAACCTGACTGTAACTACAATATTTGGTGCAGAACTATGATCTGCCTCCCAAGGTGTGGATGCCTTAGTCGTGTATAAATTGTGTAACTTACATTTTTCCGGGGTCTCCATATTCTCTGTTCCGCTCTCTCATAAATGTGTTGATGAAGATTCTGCGGTAATGAAGAGCTTTAACTTTTTCCAGAGAAAATCACATCTTTCACATCTTTTTTTTTCTTTTCATTTGTCTCTACCCATGAAATTTTAAACATTTTGTGATTGTATGTACGTGTTTTTTAATGCAAATTGTAAACTTTGATGTAAAGCAACTTTGAGTATCTTGAAAAGTGCTCTATAAATAAAATGTATTATTATTATTATTATTATTAATAATAATAAATAAACATGTCCATAAATAAGTCATTCAACACCACGATTCCATACCTAGCCCAAATATGAAAGACACCTCTATAGGGTTCTTTAATAATGGGGTGTATATAAAGGGATTGTGGAGTGAAAAATATCTTCTGAACTGAGCCCAAATCTTAAGGGAGTGTATAATAACTGGATTTGATGTATATTTAGTAACAGGATTGGCCAGTGGGACTTTGGAACTAAGTAAAGCATATAGGGGAGTGAGACATGATTGGTTCTCTAGGACCAGCCATGCAGGTACCATGCTATCATTGAGGGATTCCTTCCAGTGCAACATGATTCTTATATTGGCAACCCAGTAGTAGTGTTGAATGTTAGGTAAAAAAAGACCACCATATTGGTGTTTTTGCAGTCTGTCCCTGCCTATACGCAGATTTTTCCTATGCCAAATGAAACTAGAAATCAGTTTATCTAATGTCAAGAAGAAAGATTTTGTTAGATAGACAGTGATGCACTGAAACAAGTATAGGAATTTAGGTAGGATATTCATTGATGATGTTTATACGTCCACCTAATGACATTGGAAGGAAATCCCATCGTTCGAGGTCTTGCTTCACATTAAGCATTAATGGGGAAAAGTTGGTTTTAAATAAATCTTTGAAATCCTGTGTAATCCAGATACCTAAATATTTAAATTTATGTGGTGTTATTTTAAATGGGAACGAGTGAAAATTTAAGTTTATTGCTGAGGGATTTACTGGCATAAGTTCACTTTTTTGTCAATTAATCTTATATCCTGATATTCTACCAAAATCAGACAGGAGGCTGAGAATTTTTGGCAAACTAGTTATGGGGTCAGAAACAAATGTCATCGGCATATAGAGAGATTTTTTGTTCAGTCTCCCCTCTCAGTATTCCTTTTACAGTGGCCTCCCTATGCAGTGCAATTGATAGAGGTTCAATGGCAAGAGCAAACAGAAGAGGGGATAGCAGACATCCTTGTCTGGTGCCACTTCTAAGTGGAAAGTAAGAGGACAAATTTGAGTTGGTACAAACTGCTGCAAGTGGAGAGGAGTAGAGTAGTCTTATCCAAGCTATAATTCCAGGGCCAAAACCAAACTTTCTGAGAGAGTACTGGAGGTAGTCCCACTCCACCCGGTCAAATGCCTTCTCAGCATCAAGGGAGATTAGTACCTCTGGAGTGTCAGGTGGAGAGGTGTCATAAAGAATATTATATAGCCGCCTTAGATTAAAGTATGATTGCCGATTTTTAATAAAGCCCGTCTGATCGATTGATATGAGAGGCAAGACTTTTTCTACTCGTTGGGCTATCATTTTAGATAACATTTTAGTATCCACATTCAGTAAAGAAATCGTCCAGTACGAACTACATTCTAAAGGGGGTTTATCTCTTTTAAGTATGAGGGATATGACTGCCTCACGCATAGTTGGGTCAAGAGCCAACCTGTAAGGATTCAATATATACAGAGAGAAGTATAGGAGTCAATTCCTTGACGAATTTCTTGAAGATTTCGCATGGAAAACCATAAGGGCCTGGACATTTTCCAGTCTGTGGTGATTGAATTGGTGCTACGGTCTAAAGCGGTATACCGTACGGTATACCGTAGCGGTACGGTATAAAACACAGTTCATATCCCCACCCATAATAAGATCATACTTATCTAAGTTAGAGAGCTTTTGTATTTTTAAGTTGTGAATATTTTTATAAAAAAGGTGCCATCATCCCAATTTGGAGCATATATATTAGTTAAGATTTCTGGGGTGTTAAATAGTCTACCTACCACATTTATATATCACCCATTGCTATCTGCCTCTACTGTAGAAGCAGTGAATGGAATATTTTTGTTGATAAGAATAGCTGTTCCTCTGGATTTGTGGTTCAGATTAGAGTGGTACACCTGACCCACCCAACTCCCTTCGAGCCGTACATGATCAGAATTACGTAAGTGTGTCTCCTGAAGGAAAGCTATACCTACCTTAAGTTTTTTCAAATGTGTGAGAATTTTTGTATGCTTGATAGGGTGATTTAACGACTTAACATTCCAGCTTACAAAAGTAACTGGACAGCCACTGTGTTGCGGTGTGTTACTCATATATCTGAGTGTAGAAAGTGAATAAATCAATGCTTATTAAACATTTTGTAGGAACCCATCCTAACAGATTAAAATATGGAAAAAAGGAAAACTACAAAAGTACAAAAGCCATCCACCCCCAAACACCTACGCAAACTTGGTGACTATAAAACCCCTCGCATCCTACTCCACACATTACTGTGCTTTAAAGGAGAAACGCTAGCCTACACAACGGGCTCTGCACTAAACAAACAGTTTAAAAACAATATATATTTATATACATAGCGCTGTATTAAGAGTATCAACTGCAGAAAATAGTCACCCAGATTATTGGTATTTGGTATTTTAAACAGAGACTTACTTAAGCAGAGCAATATTACAAACACTTGAATCACCGTGTTCAATCTTAAAAAACAAAACTTTAGCATCCTTCCAACACTGGTTCGTATATTGAAAAAATAGAGAAAAGGAACAAGTTCTTAAGATAAATACAGCACTGTGACGAGCTGGCAGTGGGACTGGCTCGGGTGAGCCTTTTCGGGGTTCAAAATGGGACCATTGGGCGGGAAACTGCCGACTGGCGGGAAAAAGTGTTTGGGGAGGAGCTTAAGGGGAAGAATAGCTCAGTTGGGGGCAGACAGCACAGAAGCTAGACGTGGGTGAGAGTGCTGGCTGTTTGTAAGCTGTGTGAAAAGGTTGTGTGTACAGAGTTGGCAAATAAAAGCTCGAGAGTTTTGAAGAATTCCAGTGTCTGTCGATCCTCTTTCTGACGCTCGCCACAGTACTTTGGCCAGCCAACAGGCTAAAAATATTCCTGGTTGACCAACATTATGACATAGAATCAGCTGTGATATTAACCATTATTGCATTGTTTTTCAATAATATTAAATTTCACATACGCCATCACCTCGTCAGGGTCTTGAAAGATACTCTCTGTGCCATTATGTGTGATTTGGAGTTTCGCCGGGTAGGAGATGCCGTACCTGACCATACCGTACCAAAACTTCTTTTAGAAGTGCGGAGACCAAGTCCGGGGAGCTCGAGCCAGGGCCCTCCAGAACATTCAGGATTCGGATGTGTGATCTACGCATTCTTCCTTCCAGGTCTTCGCATCTCGTCAATACGCTAGACAGGTCGCCTTCTAATTTTTGTACCTTGGTTTTCAAAACAGTCACTTTGTCTGACCAAAATGACAGCCCGCGTTCCACCTCCGATACGCCTAGAGCTCGGACTTGATGCTTCCCAGCTCCACCATCAGCAAGGACCGCAGCTCAGTTTTAAATAGCGCCGCTTTTAACTGGGCCAGAATTTCATTTTTTACTCCATCGTAGGGACTAGGCTTGTCTCTGAGGCATTTTCAGAAGCAGGACCGCTTTCGTGTGGAGGGCTTTTAGCGGTCACTACTTTAGGCCTAGTAGCCGAGTCTCCCCCCGGGTACTTGTATTTACGCAGATTGCTCGCCATTCCTGTTACGACAAAGCAAATAATATGTTCCAAGAGTATCATCGAGAATTTGGTTGAAACGTTACAATCTTTTTACAGGTTTAATGCACAAGAAAGATTGTTTTTATACAAATGTAATGCAGAGCATGCAGACACCCAACCCACTCCATTGCTTGCTCACTAGCGCCCCAACTTCCATGTTTAAATGGATTTTTCCATGTCTTAACTACAGTTGTAAAATGTAAGCTTTTTAAAAAGAAGACCTTTTATTGTATTTTTAATAGCTGTGTTCCAGCTTCTTAGTCTTTCATACACTTAATCACCAGAAGTTTTTTTTGCTTAATAATGATAAATATTAATATAGTACCTTTCATCCATTTGAATATCCAGAGAGAAAAAAAGGAAGATGTAAACAAAATATTAAAATGTGTACAGTAATACCCCAGTTTTATATGGATCGAGACTCGCGGATCCAGTCACACACGTTTTTTGTTTTTGAGAATGAAACTGATCGTTTTATGCGGAAATATTCGAAACAACATATTCTCCGCTTTTTTGCTTATTCGTGTCACGGCGCCGAGGGCTAATCCCCCAGGGCCGGGAGCTAACCTGGAAGGGACATGCAGAGAACCCGGACTCCATGGAACTGAAGCTTTTTATTTCAAAAGCCAAAATAAAACAGAGCACGAGGGCTCAAAACAAAAACCAGAGCCAACCAGGCAAAAACCAGAGTACATACAGACACCAGATGACGACTCCAAAAGATGAAGAACTGACAGGGGAACACTGACAGACACAGACCTTAAATACA
>JBBPDH010015390.1:0-11027 GCA_037974565.1 Clupeocharax schoutedeni
GTGGGGGAAACTCCGTGGATCAAGAAGACATAAGAGAGATGTGGGTGAGTGGGTATTTGTGTGAGTGTGTGTGTGTGTGTGGTGGTTGGGGGGGGGGGTACGTGTGTGTTTGTGTGAAAGATTAATGTTGGCTTGGTGCTGCTGAGTAACACCTCATTTCTGTCAATTCAGAAATGGATTATGGATTCTGCCTTTTCATTTAACACACTAGACAAAAACCCCTCGCTCACAATGACACACACTCTCTCTCACACACACACAAATGATCCAAAGGTGACTCAGAGGGTCATTCTCTTAGACTATGGATGGAGCTTCTATTTATATGCAGCTTGCCAGATAAGATCTGGGTGGTCTGCAAGGCAAAATGATTTTCTCTTCAATAATAAAAAAAAAAACAATAGAGTTTCTTTCCATTCAGAACAGGTCAAAGGTGCCAAGTGAAATATGAACACATATATAGACCTTTAACTGGCAGCTGTCAGCAAAGTAGTGCTATTATAAAATTATGCTCAAGTCCAAACATGGTCAGAGCTTCAAAATGGTGCACTGCACTTTTTGCTGAGGTTAGCTGTAAGTTGTAGAAATGAGCTAACAAATAAACACCCACTCACTTCAGTTTTGCCTGAAAATCTTTGCCACCCAAAACACATGCACAGGTTTTGTCTGGGCCTGAATGCCTTGAAGCTGAAGTTAACTTACATTTTATTTATCTGCCCCAAATAAAATGGTGACATGGACATACACAGGTGTAGCTAGCCAATGGCAGCTAATACAGATGCTAACTAGCACTGGCTTGTCCTAGGGCTGGATCAAATAGCTTTCTCTCATTGTTTTACCTTTACGGGATTTAGCAGGCGCTCTTATCCAGAGCAATGTACATCAGTGCTTTAGTAGTCCACATCTGTTCTTCATACCTGTAAATGGCAAATGGTATTTTTGTTACATTGGTATTTATTTTACTTTTAAGAATTCCTCTTTCTGTTATTATTATTCGGAAGCATAGCCTTTTATAAGCCAACAAAATTGTAGCCTAACAAAATGATTTTTTTAAATCAGCAAAGACTTTTGTTTATGTGAGCAGCCTACAGAAATTCATCACCAATGAGCCCTTGTTTGCCCCCTAGCCCACGAGCTATTCGCCCAAAACATTCCCCCGTTAATTTCTACAGGGGGAAAAAAATGTTGTGCGCCATTAAATGCACTGCCAAGTTCTGAGTCAGCTAATAATAATAATAATAATAATAATAATACATTTAATTAATTTTTTTTATTTACTAGTTCCTGCGTTCTTTCTTCCTGTAATATTGAAAATAGCATTGAGTATTAAATACCATCCTTAATATCGGTATTGAGTTTGAAATTTCAGTATTGTAACTAGGTTTGCTATGTGCATAACGTGGTTTATGTTCACTTAGGAACTTTGTGCACATAAATGTGCACATATCTAACAGTATTTGCACTGTTTTGCAGAGTTTTCTACTTAGGCTAATGTGTATAGACCAACAGACACACACAGATATGATACACTTGCTCCTGATTTAACAGTACTTTCTTTCATACTTGCCTTACAGGAACTGACGTACCTGCTCTTAACCACACAGGTCTCTATTCAGGTAGGTGATATTTGTGTGCGTGTGTGTATGTGAGACTGTATCCATGCCATGGCCTACACAGAAGCACACTGTTTGGGTACACTGGTTTGACTCACTGTGTGTGTCTGTGTAAGCCCTCTCTTTAAACAGAGGCCAAACCTGGCTGTTTTGGCTTCACACACACGCACCTTGAAGCGGTAAGTTCAGGCAGACCAGATGAAAGAGGGCATCAAACAGTTAGATGTGTGAAAACTGTTTGGTTGCATGCATAAACCTTATCAATCAAGTTTGGAATGAGTTTTTGACACAAAACACTTTAAATACAACTTAGAATTGATTTAACTTAATATTTCAGGCATTTTGGAAACATCAGGTCATTATCTTTTAATTATTATTATTATAATAATATTCTTGACGTTCAATATGGAATCAACTACGGCTCTGTTCGTCATTCTGGACACATCTAATATTTCACACTGTTCCTATAAAAAACATGGCTGCAAAATGTATTTGATATATTCAATCTCTGAATTATTTGAAGTGGCAAACAGTACAGTGGTCTGTACACCAGACTCTTTTGAATTTGAAAGCAAATTGGTGCAGATTGCAAAACTCAAATCAATGACCTGCTTTTACAGATTAGCTAGTGTGTTCAGTTCAATTTTTTTTTACAAGAATGAATAAAAGTGTGTCTAGCTTGTGTGCGGTCTAGTTTCTGGCAAAAGATATTCATTGTTAAGGTGATAGATAACCTTTTCATTCACTCTCCTCCGCTTAGTGTGGTTCAAATGGAGCTAGCACTGCTGTTCAGGGTTGCCAGATTTCAGGTCAGTCGTGAAAATTTGTTCATATTTTACCATCAGCTTGTAGCATTGTGTTCTTAAAAATAATTAGACAGCAGCCTGTCCAGGGTGTTTCCTGGGATTTCGCCTTGTGGCTCCTGGAATAGACACCAGCTTCCCCCGTGACCTTGATTAGGATAAGCAGCTAAGATAATTGATGGACGGATGGATGATTACTTATTACAGCATTTGTTATAATGGTGATTAATAATAACAACAACATCAACAACAATAACAACAACAACAACAACAACAACAACAACAACAATAATAATAATAATAATAATATATCAATAATAGCAACAATAAGATCAAAGTAAGTTTATTCCATTGAGCTGTTCAAGTCAAATGCCTACTACCTGCCTAACCAAAAACATTCCAGTGAGCTACGGCACTTTATACTTTGTATACCTCTCATTTTACACTCTGAACTTTCAATAGCACCTGCACTTTACCTTCAACTTACTGACAAAACAGGCACACGTACGTCCTGTTTGATTTGATACAGTATGATTGATACTCATTCAGTGTGCTTCAGTGCTGCTAACTGCCTCCTGTGCAATATTTATGTATGAAGCAATAAAATTTTCTGTCCTTCCTTGCACTTTGTTCAATGCTTATAACTGCTTACCATGCAATAACATATGGTGTGATACAAGTCACTCTAAACAGTTTACTTCTCATCCCATCCACATTACTGTTACATTGTTGTGATGTCTATCTTTTGTGCTGTTTGCATTCTTTCTGTCATAACTGGCACTCTTAAATGTACAATTACACAGCTGCTGATGCCATAGTAATCTTGATCCTTTTCTTATTCTCATAGTATAATCGAATACTCAAGATAGTATTCAAATATGAAAAAGGTGACAAAAGTAAGACGAAACTTCTCTACAACAATCCCTTTTTTTTTTACCCTTTTAGGGAAGGGATCCTCATACATTCAACTTCCCCACTTCCTTTCTTCTCAATGGCATTTTATACTCCTGTTTTATTTTCCTTTTGTTTCCTCTATAGAAAATGTGTCTCACATCTATACTTGTTCACAAATCTTACAGGCCGAGAAGTTACATCCAGCATTCTTGTGCCATGTTGTCCACCTCTCCAGCACACGCAGATAACTTCTTTACAATGTATGAAGAATCCCTCCTTTCCCACCACTGAAGTCACACAGTTACACATCCAGTCTCTAGTTACCTCTTAATTTGATTACTGAACCTCCTACTGGCTGGACTTCCACTGAAGGGAACAAGACCACTTCATCTGATTCAGAATGCAGCTGCGAGGTCAGTCTTCAATGTTCCTAATTTCTCCCTTACCACGCCTTTACTACAGAACCTTCACTTGCTCCCTGTGGATGCCCACATTAAGTTCAAAACCTAAACACATGCCTTTAAGGCCAAGAACGGACTCGCACCTCCTTACTTGTCACTTCTCGTCCTCTCAGAGCTTCTGGCACTGTTCATCTTGAACCTCCGTGGCTTAACAGAAGAAGATGACATGCATCAAGACACTCCTCAGTCTTGGCCCCACAGTGGTGGAACAAACTCCCTCTTGCAATCAGATCTGTGGAGTCCCTCGCTGTCTTCAAGCATCATCTGAAGACCCACCTCTTCATTGAGCACCTAGGGTACTAACCAGTCTTCTCTTATACATCATTGGAGCAGTTGGTAGCCTAGTGGTTAGGGCATTCATCCTGTGATCAGGAAGTTGTGGGTTCGATTCCCAAGACCGCTAGGCACCTCTGAGGTACCCTGAGCAAGGTACTGTCCCCACAGAGGAAATGCAGAGGAAGTATTTCTTGCTGTTGACGTATGACCAAATTTTTACTTTCCTTTCAAAAAAACCTCGGGCACCCTCTAAATTACTTTTCCTTACTTGTGTATTAACCTGTGACTTATTGTTTTTTGACAGGATTTGTTAAGGGGTATAACTTAGCTGGCAGTAACTTTTAAAATTAAAAGCAGATGTTGGTTTAAGTTTAACTTTACCGGTATGAAGAGCTGATGTGGCCTACGTAAGGACTGATGTACATCGCTCTGGATAAGAGCATCTGCTAAATGCCATAAACGTATACGTAGAAGTGATGTCCCGATACTTTTAGACACCAGACTTGTACAAGCAGCTTTGTGTGTCTAGCAGGCAGTGAGGAACAACGTTGAAACATTAGCCTGCAGAACTCCAGGCCAGCTCCTGCTGACTCTGCCCTCGATTGGAGCTCAGACAGGGGTGTTGGGGCTGTGCTCCAGAATAGGGCAGGTTGTTCACCCTACAGCCTTCTGCAGCTGTCATACACAATGCATTCACACACACTGCAACAGAGAGAGAGAGAGAGAGAGAGAGAGAGAGAGAGAGAGAGAGAGAGAGAGAGAGAGGAAGAGGGGAGGAGAAGCAGTTCTGACAGAGGTCGTCTCACTTGACCGCTCTGTCTGTTTGAGAGAGGATGGGTTGGGAGTGCATGCATGTGCACATGTCCATGTGTGTAATAACATGTGTGTGTATGTTTGTGTGCTTGTGTGAAAAGACAGGGAGGTGTGGTAACGCGACAGCATGCATTAGACATTTAAAACTGCCCTTTTAAGTTCACCTATCAGGAGCAGCACTGCCACAGGAAAGCTCTCTTTTATTATCCATACCACTCAAGCAATAGGTCAGCAAAAAATTTAACTTAGTTGCTCCTTTAACCCTTCGCACTGTGCAAACTCATACCTGGCTCATATTGAGTTGCTTATGAGCCATCAACGCTGTATGACATACGGTTATGGGCGGTCACTGATAATATTAGTAATCTTATATTCTGATTATTTTATGTTAGCTAATAGCTTTGAGTTAAATAGTTACTGGTTACTGCTTAAGTTTTTTTTTTTTTATCATGAACCTGGGAAATATGAAAACAACAAATACACAACTCAGAACTCTGAGCCCTGCTTCTTTGAATTAGCTGCCAACCCATAGGCATCTATCAAGCAGTTACATTAGTTAGTATCAGTATTCTGCATCACTCGATACTAGACAATTAAGTATCAATATTGGAAAAGAAAAGTAGTTTCACCGTATGACTAATTACTTCCATATCATTGTTGCTGTCCAAGTTAGCAGAAATCCTGTCAGACCCGTCTGTCACTGTATCTGATACATGTTGGATATAAACCTTTTGCAAGTTATTAACGTAATCTCTTGCTTGCACTTCCTAGGGCTGAAGAAATTCCTTGAGGAACTCGCTTCTCAAAAATAATTCATATTCAGTACGGTGGATAGTTACCATGTCTAAGTTAGCTGGGAGTTGCTCAAGTAAATAACCAGAGAAAATCAGCATGTGAATACCTGAGCTTCAATCATGTTATTATTACAAAGTAGTGTTCAGGAATTGGATTCCAAAATAAAAAAATAGATGGCAGCATATCCCTCAGTGACAGAAACTACATACAAAAGTGTGTCTAACTGAGATTACTTAACACAGACATTTTGAGGAAAGTATGTGATGATTTAGACATTCAGTGTTCATTATGTTAATGGTTCTATGCTTTGATGGCTAAACATAGAGGGACAAAGTGGAACACTGTATTTCAGACACTAGTGGTATAGTACACTAAAAACATTACATTTACAGGAAAATCATGCTTATTTGTGTAACACACACACACACACACACACACACATATTCTTTGACACTGAAATAAGGAGAACAAATTATTAAAATGGATCATATTTGCCCAGACTTTGCAATATTTATGTAGCTTGAAAAAAATGTCTTACTTTCATTCTCTTGCTAGTGGCTTTCCAATAGGACACACGCACGCCCACACACACACACACACACACACACACACACACACACACACACACACACACACACACACACACACACACACACACTGTTAGGCTGGGCTATTAGAAAGATGATTGTCGTTCATTGTATGTTTCTACGCATCTGAATAGAGCATTAACATGACAGCATAAAACCAATGCTTTCTTCAGGTTTTCTTCTGATGTAACGCTCCTCAATTAAAATATTCTCCATCACAAGTACACTCATATCAATGCATGCCAACGCAAGACAGTAATAGCTGACACTTTTTTAATTGTGCACTTCTATATACGTAAATACGACTGCTTTTTCACCCATTAAGTTTATAAAACCACAACAAGTTAGAGCCTACTGAGAGGTGTTCCCAACACGAGCTTTTATGGACAGTTCCAATTTTTTATCACAGACAAATCTTAATTAAACATAGAAAAATTTATGAGCACCAAAGACAATAATGTTTATCTGCTACTTTTGTGAATCTCACTGCTAAAAGAAAACAATATGTCACAAATAAACAAGTAGTGATTAGGCCTATCACATGTGACAATGTGAGTTCAGAGGAACAGCCATAACTTGCCACAGAAAACACTGAAGCACCCACTTATACAGCATCCTATTACAGTTCTTACAGCTTATAAGAAAAAAAAAAACTAGGGGAGTAACAGTTCACTCTTACTTTGGTCCTTTTCAGAGCCATGGTTTGGTTTGAATCACGCCTTAGCTAAGAAAACACATTTTAATAGATTTTTTGTACATTAACAGCAAGATGCAAATCTCAACTATTTATTCTTTAGCAGGGTCATGCAGGTGCTGGAGCCCATGCCTGCAGCGGGAGGCCAAAAACAGAGAAACCCTGGGCAGGTTACCAGTCCATCACAAGACACAGAAACACATTCACCCCTAAGTGCAATTTAGCATCCAATTCACCTGATTTCCATGTTTTCGGACTGTGGGAGAAAACTGGAGTATACAGCGAAAAATATGCAAAGACCACACAGGGAGGACCTGCAGCCACCCGACTAGGAACTGAAGCCAGAACCTTCTTGCTGCAAAAGCACTGCCCAATGCACCACAATACCACCTACTATTACACAAAAAAAGATGTATTTTTATTTCAACTGAAATAAATATTACATTTAAAGTGCTGCTTTTTTGCTAAAGTGAGATGAAAATCCAGTTATATTCACTGCATAACAGGGACTCACATTTTCCATTAAGAGGACTGGTGACATTTCCATTCAGCAATGGCCTTATAGTACATCACAGTGTGGAAGAGGAAATGGCAAGCAAGGCCTCTTTTGTGGATTTTATTTGACTTGTGCTCATTCTTACACACACACACACACACACACAAACAATAACATCCTGAAAAGAACCATGGTTTACATGGCTCCAACCAGAAACAGGAACTACACAAAGCAATCAGCGGTTATAGACACTCCCATACACACGCAAACACACCCGAAATTACACACAAGCTTTCATATATGAATAACACAACAACTGACCTTTCTGAACAATAGACTGGACTACAACTACAAAAATATAATTACAAGCCACTCACAATTAAACACATACCTATGAAAAGCATGTGAGCGTTTGCGTGAGTAATCTCCAGAGAGAAAAGCCACAAAGGCTGAAGTTGCAGTCCTGATGGCCACAACAAGAGCTGTTCATCACGTTGTCCACCCAAGCGCATCCCTCCCCAGTGTGATTTATCTCGCTGTGCCTCTGGCTCAACGAGAACATCATAACCATACATCAGCTGAGACACCAAAGAGAAAGAGAGTGCAGCAACACGGCTGACACAAAACTAAGTAGCTGAAAGGGCCTCCGAAGACTATCCAAAATCCGCAAAAACTACAGCATCTGAAGTGCGTAATGGACTTACTATGTTTAGTCATAAATGATGTTCAAACAGCAAGAAATAGACAGAAAAACAGACTAATCAGCTTGTAGACAGAACATCCAGGGCACTGTCTGTCAGTTAAAACCAGAGTTACCTTTATGGTTCTCACTGAATGAAACCAATTATTGTCCATTATGCTGAAAAGAGGACAGACTAGCGAGACAGACAGAGCCGAGGAGACAAAGCTAAAAAGACACATACAACTGCACAAATCAACATTTTTACAGAACAATCGTAAGCCTAAGGAGTGTCATTTTCAAATTCGCTTTCAATCACGGTTGTTATTATTGTCATCATCACTATTATTCATTACTGTGTCGTTTTTTGTTTTAAGTTGAGAAATTTCACAATGATGATCAGAAAAAATGCAACGAGAAGGACTGGCTCGCAATCATCATTCCAGTTTATCCTAAAAGTGCTTGACGGGGTTGAGGTCAGGTCTCTGTGTGGGCCAGTCAAGTTCTTCCACACTGAACTCATCTAACCATGATTTTATGGACCGTGCTTTGTGCACTGGGGCACAGTCATGCTGGAAAAAAATGATTCCAAACAGTGTCCACAAAGTTGGAAGCATGGTGTTGTCCAAAATGTCTGCTGAAGCATTAAGATTCACTGGAAGTAAGGGGTCTAGCCCTAACCCTGAAACAAACAGTTGTGTCCCAATACGTTTGTACATATAATTTATCTGTAAACAAACAGGACTGTGAAGGGCTATTTAGAAGACACTACCACGAGCTGAGGGGACAAGTAGCCTAAGCACGCGCCCGGAGAAGGAGAGGGAAAAACCAATTGGTTCCAACTTTGTGGATACAGTTGAAGAAATTGACATTTTCTTTTCCATAAAGACATGATTGGACAAGTTCAGTGTGAAAGAACTTGACTGGTCCATCTGGACCTCAACCCCATGAATGATGAACGGAGTTCCAAAATAATGTGGAAAGCCTTCCAAGAAGAGTGGAAGCTGTCATAGCTGCAAAGGGGGACCGACTGGCAATTAAAATCTATATATTTGAATGCAATGTCATTAAATTGGTGTACTGGTCAGGCGTCCCAATAATTTTGTTCATTATGTAGCAACAGAGCGTAATACAGATAAAATATGATGTGATACATGAATCTGAATAAATGTTTCTTCCAACTAATTGTGACGATGATCATGACAATCAGGGTTTATAGATGTATCTCATACATGCTGTGGGCACGGATTCCTACAGAAACACCAACATTTGTGAAAAGCCTGCCAAGAGGAGTGGAAGCTATTATAGCTGGACCAACTTCATTTTAAAGTCTAGGTATTTTAATGCAATGCCATTAAAGTCGGTGTTGGTGAAATGGTCAGGCGTCCCGATACTTTTGTCCATACAGTGTAGTCAGCCTGAATTTAAAAACAAAGCTGAGAAGCTGAAGTCGTGACCCAAACCAGAGCTCTTCCCTGGACACCAGCTTTCAGTACTAACAACCAGGCAACCAGAGGATGATCTAGGAATAGTTTGCCGTTCAGGAGTTTTAATTCAGGACTGAAGTCAGACTGGGTTCAGCAGTCTGCCTGACTGAGAGGTGATTGGTGTCTTGAACGGGTATAAAGGGGTTCGAGTCCCACGTGCGCACGTGCACAGGTTTAAAAAAAAGGCACGAAACACTAAACAACGGTTCTGTTCCGCTCTTACCGATTCCGTTCTTCTCCCCAGTGTGGTCCTCCGAGCCCAGCATGCTCCTGCAGCTCCTCCGAGCCATCCGGTGCCCCCGCGAGCTGGACAGTGAAAGCAAGCCCGCGCCGTGTCGTTTACCGGAGCTCGAGCGTCGCGCCCCGGAGACTCCTCTTGCGCGCGTCACCGCGAGCGCACGCGCGCGCGCACACTTGTGGCTGGCACGAGAGACTTTGCATTTTGCAAACTCAACTAAGCGCACACACACACACACACACACACACACACACATATACACACACGCGCGTATGCACTCATTTTTAAGTCATGACCTAAGAGTTAGACACACAAAGTGTCCATTTGTCATACAGGAGCACACCACAGCAAACAGTGTGAACAGAGACCTTTGCATTTAACCCATTTACCAAATGAAACTGGGAGAGCAGTGTGTGGGGATGGTACCTTGCTCAAAGCAACCTCAGTGGTGCCACTGGCAGACTTGGGATTTAAACACACAACCTCCCGCTTGGAGGGGCAACCACCGTTGGGAGTGTGTGTAAGTGTAAAATGTCCATTTCTTATACATGAACACACCACGCAGTATGGACAGGAAACAGAACCTGGGGAGCAGAGAGTGAGGACATGTGTGGGGATGGTACCTTGCTCAAGCGTACCTCAGTGGTGCCACTCGCAGTCGGGGGATTCAAACCCACAGCCTTCTGATCACAGGGGCAACTTACTAACAACCTTTGACCTGGCCTCAAATACATTCAAATAAATTGGCTCTTATCCAATTGACTGATTGCAAAACTGAAAAAGAAATTTGATTAAACCTCTGGACTTAAAAGTGTTTTTTTTTATAGTAAATGTATACAGTCAAATAAAATAGGCCTGATATCGATTCTGTAATGTTCACATCTGAAACTGCACGCTTTTAGTACATTTTTGTACTCTGAAATTGCCCAATGCCACATCTGAAAATAAGACGTAAAATTGATCAGACAATGACTAAAACGTCTTTGTCAGATCATTTTACAGTATATGGTTTAAAATGTTAAAACAGTAGAAAATCTATAAATGGGCTTTAATTATACCCCATATTTTTGATTATGATTATGAGCCATAACTCACTCACTGGCATCCTAAACTAAATACATTTACATTTACATTTACAGCATTTAGCTGACGCTCTTATCCAGAGCGACGTACATCAGTGCTTAAGAATTCCAC
>JBBPDH010015406.1:0-11025 GCA_037974565.1 Clupeocharax schoutedeni
TGTGTTTGTGTGTGTGTGTGTGTGTGTGTGTGTGTGTGTGTGTGGGTGTTTGTGTGTGTATGTGTGTGTGTGTTTGTGTGTGTTTGTGTGTGTGTGTGTGTGTATGTCTGTGTGTGTGTGTGTGTGTGTGTGTATGTTTGTGTGTGTGTGTATGTCTGTGTGTTTGTGTGTGTGTGTGTGTTTGCTTGTTTGTGTGTTTGTGTAGTCTGTCAGTCCAGATGGAGGACGATGAAGGTGCTCTGGAGTTTCTCTCCACTGCTGGCGATTTACTCAACGGAGAGACGCTCAGACAGGTGTCCTAAACAAACTGCTCTTTTACGTTAAAATTGGCCGTCAGTTCTCCTCACTGAAGTCCTACCTTCCCTGTTACAGGAGTCTTTGACAGTGCGGACCCTCCAGCTGAGCAACGGCACAGACATGCCTCTGGGTTTCAGACTGAGTGTCCAGCAACCCTTTTCTGTGCTGAAACCTGGCCACTGGCACAGACGCACAGCCCGAACACACACCTCATCCCTCTTACACAGCCAGCCAGAGTCAGCAGAGAGCCCGTCAGCACTACGACTGCAGCCCAAACACAGCCTGCAAGTCTGTATCTACTCTGAAATGTTGCTAGTTTTTTATTTGCTCAGCATTTAGAACTCCAATATAACTGGTGTGAAACAGTCTAGAACCGGTGTTCACCCTCAGAATACAGAGTATATCAGTGAACTCTGATTTCAGTAAATATAAACAGTGTAAAACAGTCTAGAACTGGTGTTTGTTCCTCTCACCGTTTGCTGCTCTTTCTCTCGGAGCTGTTTGTAAGGATTGTAGGGACTGCAGCTGAGATTGTGTCTTGAGCAGTATGTGGGTGAAAAACAGTAAGATGAGAATGATGGAAAGTTTGATTCTATTATTTTGTCAATAATATTCAACGATTTTGTCTATTATGTGTCAAATTAACTAAAAATAACTTAAATGAAATTCAGAATCAGAAAACCTTATGATCGTGGAGGAAACTGATTATGGCTGAACAGACACACAGAGCCACAAAAACAAAAACAATATAAACTGAAGTCTAAATAAATCTAATAAAAATTCTCCTGAAAAAAATCAGTATGAAATACACTGTGCTATATACACAAATGCTGGGATATGATTACCACAGATAAGTAACATACAATGAAGTAAGTTAATAATGACAGAAATGTTTAGGGTTTGTTATCGCACATAATAGAGATCAGTAGGAGAACAGTAATATTGACATAAGTAGTGATATTTCACATGGCAAGACAGTTGGACATAATAATGAGATAGTAATGAACATCATCATAATTTTAACCCAGTAAGAAATTGCACAACAAAGAAGCAACACGTTATTGCACAGATTATCCTATGGATGTGTTACAGAGGTTATAGAGCCTGTTAAGTACTTGGGTAACTTTTTTCAGCATTACATAAAGAATAAAAGATTGATTTAAGCTTTCCTATCATGGTTTTACAGGTAAAAGTGGCCTTTCATCTTTCAGCTGCCCTCCTGACTTCTCAGAACCAGCCATGGGAGGACGTCCCAAACTCTGAGACAGTGCTGGACAATGAAAGAGGAAAAAAGGCACTGCGCTTTCAACGTAGTCTGACCATCCAGTACAGCAACAACACTGTGCAGGTAACACACCCCTATTCATTAATATAATAGCTGCAGCATTAAAACCACTCACAATGGACTGAGCAGCACTGATTGTCTTAGTACACAATCAGTCAGAGCTTACCACGTATCCATTTTTTTCATAAACTGCAGATTTTTATCATGGGATGCTGTGGAGCAACTGTACATGAGCTTAAGGTCACCATGACCAGTGCCAGGCAGTTGCTAAAGGGGTGTGAAGCCCCCCCATAGTGTGTTGTGGAACAGTGGAATTACGTTCTCTGGTGTAATGGAGCTTGGAACTGATGTAATTCTTTTTAGACTGTGCCCTTGTGTGCCCACCTGGAACTACCTATGCTGCACCTTTCCTGTGACAGCATAGACTTCGGCACCTGCTATGTTGGTCAGACAAGGATCAAAGAAGTTCACATCTACAACCGTGGCAGTTCCAGCAGCTTCTGGACTGCACACCTAGGTACACAGAACACTTTTGTCTCAATGTAGCCAGTATCCTGTTTACCCTGTTGTATAGAGTTTTTCTTCTTCTTGTGTAGATGCTGAAGAGCAGACTGAAGTCTTCAGAATTAGTCCAGAGAGTGGATTCTTAAAGCCACTAGAACATGCCGTCCCCTCCTGTAGACAAGCGCTTGAGATCAGCTTCACAGCCAGGTACCTTAACTTAACTACATAACTTTACTGAGACAGTCAATTTGTGCATTTACATATTCTTTTATAATTATATTGACTCTGACTGGGCAATATGGCAAAAATGACATTATGCGATATGCATCCAAAAGATACAAAATACAACAGCAAAACAGTAATGCCGCATTTTAAAAAGCCCATGGAAAACTATAAATACAATAACTCAAAATTTTGGAAGAACTTACATAAAAGGAAGAATTTTTTAAGATCTGGTTGCCATCCAATTAGCTGCTTGTTACTAAGCAATGTATCTAGTTCTTATACACTGGCTGTTTACAGGCTCTCTATAATTGGTCTAAATCTGTGATGTTTTATGATGCATGTAGTTTTCATGATATACTTAGAAATGTCCATTGTGATGTTCTGAAAACAACACATTGACACATTGCTCACTCAGTACTGAACAGAATTTCTACAGCAACTGAAGTGTAACGTCACTCACATGAGTGTTTATTTTGCTGCCAACTGCTACCGGTAGGAAAGATGGACTATTAGTGTTAGTTGAGATTGCACAATACCATATTTCATATTTTTTCTTCAAAAATGATTGAGCTGTTTCACTGAAACTTTGTTTAAGGTAAGAACACTGTGTGTGAGTGTGTGTGTGTGCTATTCCAGGATAGATCTGTACAGGTCTGGATAAGAGCCTTAGATTCTTTATTCCCACTCTGGTATCTGGTCCCAACATTTTGTCCTGATATCATGCAGATATATGGATTTGAATTAGGCCTGAAACACGTTTTTGTCTCCTGCAGCGACCAGAGATCATTCCAGGGCATGGTCACCATGCAAGGCATTCTGGGAGAGCCTTGCCTCACCCTGCAGGTTCATGGGAGAGGATCCTTCGATGAGAAATACGTATCCCTGACTGACACCTGATGGCTGAAAAACACACTTGACGGTTTCATCTGTATGTACTTTCATCTTATTTATTTGAAAAATACATTGTTCTCATTTGTAAAAGGCCATTATCTTTATTTTAAATGACGAAACAAAGGCTAGTCAGTGACAGTAAAACTGCAGAAAAAAAGGCATTCTACTGTTTCATTCGTTTTAACCATTAGAAATAGCTAATAGTGAATATTATCCAAGATAATATCTAATATCTGATCAAAGGATGGATAATGAAAAGCAAAAACAGCTTGAGTAGGATAGACATCACTATTGGCTTTTAGCTCCATGTCTTATCAGCGTTGTGTAAATTCAGTACATTGAAGTTGTTGGTCAGTAGTGAGGACGATAGCAAATGTACTGATTCCACTGTAGGATAATGCTTAGTTTTATGTGCAAGAATTTCTTTTTGGATCATACAGTAAAATATTATGGAACATACCAGGAATCAAAAGTATGTTTCAACACCCTCTTCAGTTTTCTATAGAAATTTCCTGTTAAATGAACATATTTTGCAATCGCCTGTCTATATAAAAGGCAAGGCACATGTAGATTACCATCGAGAAATGATCTTAAGCGTCATAGGTTTTAGCCATCTTTACCTAAAACTTCTTTCTTTACCTAAATACTTTCAGCATCTTAAGCTTAACTTTGATTTTGAGACGGAATCTCTGTATTAAAATCAATATGACTCGGTGTCTTTCAGCTGTAGGCTCTGAACATGATCTGTCCAATTACAGCTCGTCATTCTCTGCATGTTTATCTTCGTCAGACAGAACTGCTGTGATTCTCATGAGAAGCTCCACAGCTGGGCTTTCTGAGCTGTAATTCTCATCATTGTCCAGGATACTCAAACACTGCAGCTGCTCCCATCCCAGTTCCAATGCACATGGACACCACACCATATGCTCTGCAAAAACAAACCGTTTAATTTATGAGCTAGAAAATGTCTACAAATTCAGCTCTATGCCCTTAGAAACTGTGGTCATTAAGGGGTCTTTAATAAAAGAATGCAGTACAGAATGTTAAGATTTCCAGTTCATGTTGACTTTAAGTAGTTTTTGGCTTGGAAACATCGCTCTACTCCATAATAGAGAACTTACTGTCCATAATAGGTCTATGTAGCACCAAAAAAGGTCATATTGTAAGTCCTAGAAACTTTTCATGGTACTAACCAGAAGTGTGCAGACTGTAGTGCAGTGATTGAAGTAAATGGAAGATTTGTCAAACAGGTTTGACCTTCAGAGGCAGAGAGCATTTCATTTACCTCTTTTGCCTCCGTTTGAGCTCGTTAAGAAGGGTTACCACCTGCCGGGCTCCCGTGCAGCCGAGAGGATGTCCCAAAGCAATGGCACCACCATTGGGGTTCACTTTTCTCATGGGAATGCCCAGTTTCTCTACGCAGTAAACAGCCTGCGGTAAAAAAACAACAAGATTTAAACAGTTTTGACAAAAGAACAGCAAATCCTGACCGCTTCAGATAAAGCCATTTATCTGAGCAGCGAGGGACGTTCTGCAGCAAACACACAAATAAACATTAGAATTAATAATAAAATAAAGCGTTAAATAATCTCAAGATTTGAAACTAGAGGTTTTGTGTGCTGGATGTAAGAACACTGGTTCAGTTCCAGCTTTCACCTCCAGCCTTTGCATGGATTGGTGAAACTCCATCAGCAGCTTTAATGAAGTTTCGACTGAGCTGAACCAGGTATCTGAGGTATTTGATGAGAGCTACAATGTAATGTACTGGACTTCCACAAGAAGCTGGGAATGATTTAGCCACCATAAATGCACAGTGTTCTAATATTAGCTTTGAAAGTGTATAATGCTCTGCTAAACAGGTTTTAAATACCATTTTGTCTGGACCCAAAGACTTCTGCAAAGTAGGCCTAAAATGTTCCACTCACCTGACTAGCAAAGGCTTCATTGATTTCAAAGACATCAATGTCATCAACAGTCAAACCTGTAAGAATAGAGTCCTATTCAAAACACAACTCAATATCTAGGATTACATGCAAGAAAAGTGATGTAAAACACTGTTTGTCATACAGGAGCAGTTGTATGTGGGTTAAGTGGTGTTGCGCAATAACAGACAGCGTTTTGCTGCCCTACCTGCCTGCTCCAGTGCTGCTGGAATGGCGTAGGCGGGGCCGATGCCCATCACATCTGGGGGAACGCCCACCACAGCACTGCCTCTCAGGACCCCCAGCACAGGTAGACCAAGAGCCTCCACTGTAGACCTGCGACCCACCAGCACAGCTGCTGCTCCATCACTCACCTGACTGGCATTACCTATTTGCTCACACATACGCATGCATGCACACACAAACACACATACATACACACACATTCTTGGTCATTAATCTGTCTAGTTATGCAATAAACAGACTCTCCCCTACATATGAGATATAATAAATGATACAAGGTAGATAGATTTACAGCCTGTATCATGGAAAAGCAAACTGTTTGATGTCATGTGACGGTGGGAAAACTGCATCGCAAAGGACGTTGACTATGTAGAAATATGGTGTAATTTAAAATGTGTGGAAACTTAATGTCCCTCGTAATTATTCGGTATTTCAGTCTTAACGTGCACCTGCTGTGGTACTGCCGTCCTCCTTGAAGGCCGGGCGCAGCTTGGCCAAACCCTCCATAGTGGTGCCGGGCCGTATGCCGTCATCCTTGGTTACTATGATGGTGCGCTCATTTCCGTTGTCATCCACGAATCTGGTTTTGACTGGAACGATCTCTTGCTCAAACAGAGCTTGTTTCTGAGCCCGGGCCGCCCTGCCCAGCAGTGGAAAAACTTTAATATCAGTCTAATATTTAACACAATCACTAGTGCTATGTTAAACAGCTAATACTCATCATTAGGGGTGTAAAAAGACTAATTCAGGATACAATTAATTCACTGTTGTTAATAATAATAATAATAATAATAATAATAATAATAATAATAAATGATAAATGATGATCATTAGGGGTGTAGAAATGCATCATGCTATATTACTGCATTACTACTGCTAATAATTATTATCATCATCATCATCATAATGTTATATGCTTTTTAGGCCAAAGTACACTAAATCCATAGAAATCCATAGAAAGCTTCATGTATTGTTCATCACAAACAGGTTTTTGTATCCAGTAGCTAGGTCTCCCCATCACACAACACTCCCACTCACCTCCGAGACACATGAAACACCACCACATCTTTGAACTTCCAACTCAAAAACACTTGACAGCTCAACACACTTGGAGAATGACACTAATCCCCAATTCTGTCAGCTAACACACCCACACTAGCTAGCATCTCGCTGACTGGTATTCTGTCTTGAACTCTCAGCTATGAATAGTCGTTTCATTACTGAAGTTCAAACTGGCATCTCACATGATCAGACACAACACCTAGACAGTTCAGGTCTAGGAGTCGCTTTTATTGTGTTCCTCCTTGGCATTGCATTATATATAGTATACAAAATGTTTAATTGCTGAATTATTTCCTAAAGCACTGTAACTGACTTGAGATCAAAGGTTTACACCCCTAATGATCCCAGAAGACATTAGATCTTACTTCTGCTGAGAGCTGAGAGCAAACGAGTCCTGTTTTTCTCTGCTGATGCCATAACGCTCTGCAACATTCTCTGAGGTGATCCTGCAGAAACAACAAGAGAGGAGATGAAAACTCATCTCTACAGCACTAACCGGAATCTCCAAGATACTGTCCCTAAAAAGGTCTTACCCCATTGGGATGAGACAGTCCCTGGCCTTCTCTACGTCCATCAGTCTGGAGGTGAGGTCTCCTGGATTCCCAACAGAACGCAGAGACATGCTCTCCACCCTAAATCAGCAAATAAAGGCGCTTAAGGTACTTCCGTGGTCCATATTGCAAGCTTTCTCCTTGGAACTGTGACATTTTTATGCTATTTTTAACAGTATAATCAATAGATACTGTGTCTTAATTATTCTTAATTATTAGTGTCTAGGCCTTTGGGTCATAAAGTGTATATTTAAACTCCTATGACCAAAATAAGTCAACATATTCAAATAAAACAGTTACTGACCCACATGCAAGGCCAATATCACAGGAGCCATTTCTGATCCCACCTTTAAAAAAAAAACAAAAAACAAAGCATTACAGAAATCTCACACTCTTGCATAATGACTCATTTACTCTTGACCTTTGAGGCTACAATCTTACCTGCTATGTTCAAAAGTGCCTGCAGTCCAGAAGAACACTGTCTGTTTACTGTGTAGACAGGCACAGTTTCTGGAATGCCACTGAACATTAATTTAAAAAGGTGGTGAATTAAATTCTTATTATTAGTGTATTACTAGTATTCTACAATCATGTCCATGGTCAGTATGGATGCATTTATGAATGAAAATCATCAGACCTGAGAAACTGGGCAATTCTTGCCACCAGGGCCCCTCCACCAGGCTGCAGCACATTACCTGCATAATAAAGTCATAAAGCGAAATCAGTGCTGCACTTGCATTACCTTTCCTTAAGGTTACATTGTATTTTGATGGTGTATACACCATACATAACTCAAATACAGAGATGAACAATATCAGAATATCAGATAATTGCCAAAGAAAAAAAACATTTTAATTTTCTGATAACTGAAGCCAATATTTGACCAAGCATTTATTACACTCCAGTAAAGATGATGCTAGGTTATGCTAAAGGGTCTCCATTTTATTACATTGCACTGTTAAACTGATCCAGGTACATTTTATTCCTTCTAAATTCTGCAAATGTTTTATGTACAGCACTGTGCAAAGGTCTTGAGCCACATCTCTTTTCTTTATATTTTGCTTTGACCTCATTTTCACCTTGTTGGTGCAAAAATACTATTTTCACTGTGTGTCTTAACAAACAAAAACTTTCCCCTGAAACTGGTCAGATTCAGGGAATGGACTGAAAATGTGAGTCTTCAGGAACGTCCTTCAGGAAGCCTGGAGAACTGTTCCTTAATACTCAATTAAAACAAGAACGTGTGGATGTTTGGAAGCAAAATGTGGAGAAATGAGGGGTAGCTCATCATATTTGCACAGTATTGCACGGGCATCAGCAGATATGCACAGATATACCTTTGAAAATGGTCCTCAATTCCAGTATGACTAGAATCAATGCAAAAATGTCAAAATAACAAAAAGTGTGTTTGCTTATTTAAGTCTATAATACACATTCCATTAATTCATGAAATACAGTGACTTTCTTAATATCTTTGTATTTAAGCATAGCTGTATTCCATACTGGCAGTGTAGTTAAGGCAGCCTGTGGGTTAGAAACATACCCACACAAGTGTCCCCCACTTTATCTGGAGACAGACCCACATCCTTCAGGACGGTACTCATCACTGCACTCAGGAGCTCATCAGGGGTGGTATCCTGCAACACACACGTCCAATAAAATACAAAGTCGGATAAGGCACTTGGCAGCATACTTAGATGAGCCATTCTACAATAATGAACTTTGCTCCACTGTGTGTGTGTTTGTTTTTAACTGCGAGTGAAAACAGGCCATTTTTAATGCAAAGCCTATTATATGAACTATCTTTGCGGGCCTGTTACTCTGACATTACATTACATTACAGAAGCACTCTTCTATGTTCATACAGTACTTTTTAATGCATATGAAACAAGTCATAAGGAGTTAGTATGTCAAAGTTCATTCCTCTTCTATAGGTCCATGCTGTTGTGAGGGTTTTTTAATAGGTTTCCCAAACTGGAAAACGTCCTATAATTTATTACAAACTGGACTTTATAAACTGTGTTAACACCTTTTAATTACTTTGAAGAAGTTTATTGTGAATTAAAAATAAGGGTGAATTTAAAATGAGCAAACAGTGACGCCTACAGGCGGAGTGGCGCGACTGCAGGATAGATTAGATTGAAAATGAGAACAGGAGTAAAAGAAAGAAAGTTAGATTTAAGGATTATATTTAAACCACTGCATTGACAGTCTACTGCACCTTGAATGAGCCTCTCTTAGCTCTCCCGATGGGAGTTCTTAATCCGTGGACCACCACCACATCGTCCGGGCCTGGGGCAGCACTGCATGGTGTCATGCGGACGGAGGGTTCGGCTCGGCCTGCAGAGAGGTGCCGAGAGACCGTCATCAACCGGAGCATCTCTGATCAGTGCCTTCAGACCTCACTGACCCTTCAAACCCTGAGCTTCAGCCCACACTGATCTCTGTTCCTGAAGATCCAGGCTGCTAAAGGTGGGCTGATGAACTCATTTCAAAATAAAAGTCCACACATGCCTGCACACAAGCAACCCAGTCTATAATAAACGTCTTATAATTAATTACACCTGGAGGACAAAAGTATTGGGACGCCTGACCATCCCACAAACAAACGTATATGTATGTATAGATTTATGTATAGCTATATATATATGTGTGTGTGTGTGTGTGTGTGTGTGTACAAATTTGGACATTGCAAATTTGAATCATGTGGCGTTGTCCTAAATGTCTTGAAGTGCTGAAGCATTAAGATTCCCCTTTACTGGAACGCTAGTCCAAACCCTAAAAAAGAGGTGTGTCCCAAAGCTTTCTTCTATGTAGCGTATGTGCTTGCACAGTGTGGGCTGGACTGATTTTTAGAAACATTTTGTTGGGACTAAATATACTGTCTTTATATTGAAGGGAATTGAGCATGTCAATATAGTGCCTAAGAGAAAAATAAAATGAAGTGAGCGAGACTGTGTCACATCAATATCATGTTAAAGAAAGCAAAAATGAGAGTGATGTATTTGAAATATATGATGATAATGATGATTAATGTCAATATAGATCAATAGCAATAGTAATAATGAATATATTATTATTGTATTGACTACAGTACTATAATAGCAGTTATATTATTGTTAGTAGTAGTAGTAGTAGTAGTAGTATAAAAAATAGCAACTATTATTATTATCAGTAGTAGTAATAGTTGTAGTTATTATTATTAGTAATAGTAGTAGTAATGGTAGTAGTAATAGTAGTAACCGTAGTTATTCTTAATATTATTATTATTATTATTAGTAGTAGTAGTAGTAGTAGTAGTAGTAGTTATTATTGATAGTAGTAATAGTAGTAGTAATGGGCGTAGTAATAATAGTAGTTAGTAGTTTTTAGTTAGTTATATAGTTATTATTAACAACAATAAAAATATATTTTTCTTCTTCCTCCTCTTTATTATAATTATTATGCATCATTATTATTATTTTTATTGAAGTCAAACTCATTAACATGCCTTTCAGAGGTTTTTGCAATTTAACTGAATGCCAGAAGAACAAACAAATAAGAAAGAAAACAAAACAATGAAATGAATGCATAGATGAGTCTTGTGTCCAGCAGGGGACGCCAGAAACAAAAAACGGCTCGAGCTGCTGCTGACGTCAGAGAGAGAGAGAGAGAGAGCAAGAGAGAGATAGAGAGAGAGGAAAGTTTCTCTCAGAGCAGTAGACAGGGTCCAGGATTTGGTGCTGGCAGGGCTGCTCCGAGCTGCTGGGTGTCTGGATTACTGCTGAATCTCTCAGTGCGGATTTTAATCCACAGTTTCTGCTGCACGACAGGAGTGTGTGCGTGTGTGAGAGAAAGAGAGAGATAGTGAGTTTGTGTGTGCGTGTGTATCCCCACCGGTGATCACCTTTTTCCCGTGTCTCTGGTCTCGTCTCCAGGATGGAAACCCACTGTAGAGGTGAGTGTGGAGGGGGCAGGTTGTATGTATGTATGTGTGTTTGTGTGTGTGTGTGTGTGTGTGTGTGTGTGTGTGTGTGTGTGTGTGTGTGTGTGTATGTGTGTGCAG
>JBBPDH010015461.1:0-11022 GCA_037974565.1 Clupeocharax schoutedeni
TGTTTTTACAGATCCTGTAAGACTTACACTGTTTTTACAGATCCTGTAAGACTTATTGTTTTTACAGATCCTGTAAGACTCACACGTGTAAATGACTCATATTCTGATCTGTGGAGTTAACTGTACATTGAATAGACAGGCTGATAACAATGCAATGGTTTACATCATTCTATTTGATCATTAAGTTGCTTGACAACCACAGCCTACTGTTAATGAACTGATTGCTTTATGGTGATTATAACAATTTGAAATATTATTTGAACATTGCTGTATTTTATCATGTTGCATTTTGCCACTGGTTTTGAAAAGTGACAAAGGCGAGGAGTAATTATAATTTTACCATGTTTAAGGTATATTTTTACTCCTTATGGGTCAGGGTGGGTTTCTTGAGGCACACTGCACTCTTTTGTTGGTTCACTTTGTGTTTTTTAGTGACAGTTTCCACTTTTATCTCTCCAACATTATTGCTTTAGCTGTCAGTCAGCTCTCCTAGCAAGCTGTCATTTTGACACATACAGGGCTTGCAAGCTTGCTAATTCTCTTGCTAGCTGGTGCAGCATTTAACCACAATAAGACTAATGACAGGTTCTACTTAAGCAAATTGAGTAAAATTAAGGTGTCTGGAGCCCTCTACAAAATGAGAAGTACCCAGCAGACAAACCTTATCTTTCCCACAAAAAAAAAAACAGTCAGAAGTAAATGTGCAGGTTTGGAAAAAAACCCAGCTTGAACGCCCATAAACACGGTAAAACCACTGTGGCCAATTGCCCTTCCGGGTTATAACATGACAAAATGTAACGATATAATACATCATACTGCCATAATATGCAATATGCTCATTGCTTCATTAAGCTTATAATAAAGATTCATTATAAGCTTAATTCCTTCATAAGCCCTGGGGTTAAGGGCTTCACCCTCCACCCATAAACACACTTTATGATGATTCACCAGTTTGTGTTTCCTGTGTGATCGTCGTGGGCTGGCCCTCGCTTTCCTCGGTCATGGCCGTGACGCTGATGTGGTAAACGATGCCCGGCTCCAGACCCCTCACTGTATAATACCTGGTGGAGGAGTCCACCGAATCCTCCAGAATAGGCAAACTCTCGCCGGCTGCCACCACCGTAATGCGGTAGCCCATAATGGCAGTCTGATTTAGCAGAGTCCACTTAATCCCGACGGTGGTGTCGGTCACATTGACGCGGTCAAGGTGCCGCACATTTGGCACGTCTATAGTAAAGCGTTTTATAAACGCAGACACGTTTATAAAAGAAACAATTAAGGGGGAAAAATTGAGAGGAAATGAGAGTAAGACAAACAAGCAGCAATCATGAGCAATTAGAAATGAAATGATTTACTAGTGTGACACATGCTCTACAAGGAAATGATTATAGATTCAATCACATTCAACAGAAAAAAACCAGAATGCATTTCAAGCTCATAACCATATGCAGGAGGTGAATGATTATGGGCACTGATTCTGAATCAGATTAAATGGAACATGTTGAGCAGCCATGCATGGTTCTAAGTGGATTCATCAAAAAATGGCATTCAGTGCATCGCTAGAATTGTAGCAATACTGCCTCTAGTGTTCTTTGAAGACAACCCAGTAAATAACAAAACATTCCAAAACAATTCAGCACAGGCAGTGAAACAGTGATGGCAGCCAGAATTAGAGTTGATTGAAACAGCAGAAATGATTGATGGTCACTGGATTTGCGTAAGGCCTGTGTCTATGTTAGGACTCGAGCAAAACTGTGGAAAATGTGTCAATCTGATTCCATCGAGCTAAGAGCTTGGGACAGTTCAGCCCTGTCTGAGCAATATAACCGATCTGTTTATGGATGAGGAAGAGTTTCCTGGATGAGCGGGGCTGTTTCCAATACGAAAGAAGGTAAGAGGCCTTTGAACTTAAGTGTTGGAGCCTTTTCTGAGGCATAGCACAGAGAGACGAGAGAGAAAACCCAGAGACTGGTTTGGAATGTTTTTCCAGAAAACTGCACACACACACACACACACACACACACACACACACACACACACACACACACACACACACAGTAATGTTTGTAAAGCAAATGCCAGGAAAACAGATTAGGAAATTGTATCGTCTGCCCCACGGTTTTATGTTTGTTTTTATTTTCATACTTTCTGTATTTTGGTGGCTTCATAGTTCAATGATCAGAATCGGAAATCGGAAAACGAAAACGAAATTTTCTAATGACACTTGTGATCAGCACGTTTTTTCAACCCTGACTGTACAACAGTGTAAGTAGGCTGTGTCTTGGCTGGTTTAGTCAAGGATGGGTAGCTTGACTGGCACTTCAGAGATACTGTTTCATCTTCCACTAGTAAGACAGTTCCACACTATGGAAAGTTAAACCACTTGTTAATCCAGTGGTGCAAGTTTAGGATCTTTTAGACAAGATCGGGACATTTAGACTGACTTACTGTACTCCAGCTGATCTGAGTCTGAATGGAGAAGATAGAGTCGTACCTTGAGTGATAGTGGCGGAGAGGGGCTCGCTCTCGAGGTGGTTTTTGACGGTGTAGACGCTGACATTGTACTCCACTCCTGGACTCAGGTTCTCCAGAGTGCAGGATGTCTGCCCAGCTCTCACTAACTCCTCCAGGGTGTTCCCCCGCTGACCGTTAGTCGGTGCACATGTCACGCGGTAACCACTGATATCTGAGTGAGAGGACAGATATGAGAAAGTGATGAGTGTGTGATGTAAAAGGGGGGAAACAAAAAGAAGTAAGACAAGAAAGAGAAAAATAAACCAAGTCATTCTGTAAAATTCATATGACACTGTTGACAGTAGTCGTACAACCACACACACACACACACACACACTAATGCACACACACACACACGAAACCAAGGTACAGGCAACTTGCTGGAGAGCATCAGGGGAGTTTGCTGGAGAGTCAATATTTACCCGTCTGTGTGTCGCGCCACCGAACGTGGAGCTCGCCTGTGTCTGGGTTAGACACCAGGTTCAGGTCAGTTGGTGAAGACAGAGCTACAGCCAAGATAAAACAGAACATGAGAGAAAAGTGAGGACGAGTATTTCCAAGGTTGTTAGGTTTACTCGAATAAACCATGTTTATGGATTTTCCTTCTGAGTGACAACATAACAACAAAAGAAAAATGTAACATTTAAAGCATGAATGAAAGAATGACAACTATCCCCAGAATACCCTGGGGGTTTGGTTTCTTTGTTTGTAAATAAAGAGGGCACTATCATGGATACCTGCCTGCCTCGTGCCTGTCTTCCATGGGGTAAATCACGGCAGTGTGTTAAACCCGTCTTCCGTGACACCTGTGTTCTTTACTAGCTAGTTAAATCGCTGTTTGCTTACAACTACATACATCTAGTTAGCTAGAAATGCTGATGAGATCTAACGTAAATACAGCTAACAAATCTGAAGATGTCAGTTCAACCAGTATCCACAGTCCAGAGAAAACTGGGGAAAATCTGCTCACATGTTACGACGGTGCGTGTGATGGGGCTGCCCTGCTTGCGACCGTTGACGATGGGCTGGAGGGAGTAGGTGTATTCCACTCCAGGGGTGAGGCCTGAGATGTAAATGCTTCCAGAACCGGAGGTCACGTCTCTAGGCGCCTCTCCACCCTGGCTGGGCCTCACAGACAACTGAGAGAAACACACACAAACTTGTCAAGGAATGAAATCCAGAGATGTAGGTGGATAAGTGTACAAAGGAGGTGCAGCGTGTTTACTTTGTAGCTAAATCGTGGTACAGGAGTCCAGGAAACGATGATGGAGGTGTCTGTGACGTCCGTGGAGAAGTGGGGAGCGCTGCCCATTGTCAAAGCTGAGGAAGGAAAAGAGGAAATGCTTTAGTGTACAGCTTCTGCTCATAGTAGCACATTTCCATCATTAACTTGTGCTTCAGCGCACTGGCCACTTTATCAGTGAGCTCTGAGTTATAATCCCTAACTGTACAAAAGCAAGTGGGGGGAGGGGGGTGAATATGAACTGCTATCTTCACTTCTAATCAGCACTGGAAACATTTCCAAGTCTTCTATTCATAAGCATGGCTAGTAACTCACAGGTGGTGAAGGTGCCCCTGATGCCCTCGCTGAGGGTACCGTCCTGTTCGGCATGAAGCACCACGATGTAGTCGGTGTCCGGACGCAGACTGGTGAAGGTGTACTGGGACTTGTGGGCTGGAACCCTCAGCCGTTTGGGGGCGGAGCCCTCTGTGGTGATGAAGATACTGTAGCCAGTCACCTCGGCTTGGGGAGCGGACCAGATGACCAGGGCGCTGTTCTCCGTGATGTCCGTGAAGCGCAGGTCCGTCGGACTGTCAGGTTCTGGAGGAGCACAGAGAGCTCAGGGTTTCATCTGTCCTTTTGAGCAAAAGAGCTGTGAACTGGTCACCACTGAACCTCACAGCCATGATCTTATTAGCGATAACACACAGCCTCCACTGCCACTATTGGCAATTTCTTCCTAACCAAAAACAACACAGTTCCAGTGGCTTTGAGTGAAGTGACCAGTGTTGTTATTAAGCAACCCATTTTCAATGCTGGAATGCTTTTCAACCAATCAGTGCCTCATGAGCACCAAAGAGTGTATAACTACTCCAATCGATATGTAAATTAGCTTTATGTTACCATTAAAATATAAAGTTTTTATTTTTGCACCAAAATATAGGTTTTATTTAAAAGGGCAGGAACAATATATCACATGTTATCTGAATGTCTATCATTTTTAAAGTGCAAAATTGCATGTGCATGAACTAAGAAGACTATCTTGCAGCTGTCAGGCTGCACATTGTTAGTAACCTTTATTGAAGTGTATGTCTGCACTCACACCTGTATTTAAGCCCTGAATTCTGCTCTTTAAAGTGTCTGCATGTTAGTTTGCATGTATGTGTCTTATTGTCTAACTGGTATTAACTGGTTTATAGGTGTGTGTGTGTGTGCCTGTGATGGTCAGCATGTGTGAAAGCCCTAATCTGCGTGTGTTTGTCCACTCACTGGTCCTCTTCTCTCCCACCAGCGGCTGGCTCTCCACTCCTCCATGCACAGCGTAGATGTGGAACCGGTAGAGAGTCCCGGGCTGCAGTCGCGTGATCTCAGCATAGGCATTGTGCGTGATGGGCAGCTGCAGCGCCCTCTGGGGTCGATCACCGGGAGTGACTGGTTCGAATGTCACCCTGTAGCCTGACACTTCGCTCGGGGGACCGGTCCAGGTGATGGTGATCTTAGTGTCCGTCACCTCATAGTACTGCAACTCGGTCGGAGCAGGGATCTCCTCTGTAAACAACAAGACTGCAGTCAGTAACAGAGTCACCTTCAGTGAATGTTTGTTTTACAGCAGAAGAGGAGATTGAAACGATATATAAAAAGCAATTTATAGTGCCAAGACTCTAAACACTGTTAAAGCCTCAGAATGCTCCTTTCACTCCTCTGTCCACACACGGAAGCGCTCCGTTTTCAATGAAGTGTATTGTGATGTCAGTAAAATTAACGCTAAAACAACAGGGAACTGTAGTGTTCTGGTTTCTGCTGTATTTTCAGAAGAACAGAGCAAGAGAAAAACAGAAAGAAACAACTCTGTGTGAGAGACAGAGTGAGAGAGAGAGAGAGGAGGGAGCCAGTTGGCTAGATTTGAAGAAAAGGCAAAACTTCCAGTTTGTCCCTATAAGGCGGTGCTGGCGAAAGACAGCATCTAAATCACCCATCCGCCTGAACGAGGCAGACGACTGGCACACACCTCCACATGTGAGTGAGAAACACACTCTGAGAAAAACACCCAGAGAGAGAGTAGCAGGAAAACTGCACCTCTCCTTGAAATACAGTCTGACAGGAAAAAGGCCAATACTGCAAATACACAGCACACGGCTCTTCACACCATAGAAATCCCTCTTTAAACTCACAGAATGTGGATTTAAATATTACATACTCAACAATAAAGGTTTTTATGGTAGAATCTGGAACGGTACCAAATGAGGCATTTGTAAAATGGGTAATAATTTTATTCCTGAAGTCAGTTTTATGGCACAATTAGAAGTGGGCATAGATACATTTTTTTAAACGGCGTTAATCGCGTGGAATCTTGGCGTTAATGGCGTTAACGGCAATAATCACCCCCCACCACCTCCCCGGGAGAGAGACTGAAGCAGGTTTAAAACGTGCAAGAACCGGACATGTCACTGAAATATCAAGGTAAAATTCATCATAGCTTGCGTAGTGTGGACCGGGCGGGGGGGCGGGGCTTATCACGCGTTGACGCCGTTAACGGCCCAGCACTAGACACAATACATAAAGAATAAATCTGTACATTCATATCATTGATCTTTCACACTGTACTAGTTTAGCATTAAGTTTCAACTACAAAGTTCTTATAAAATAATACATTCCTGATAAGTCTTGGCTTTATTATAACTTCAAAATGGATCTTCATGTTATGAAAACAAAATACTAATTAATTCTCGATACTTCTGAATATTAATTGCAAGTAATAAATACAAAACTCTGATTTTCTTTACACAATATATTACGCATAAATACAATATGCATATGAATATATTAATATTACTAATATAATATATATATAATATATATATTACTAATTATTGCTGGGCGGTTAACGGCGTTAACGCGCATTAACGGCGCTAGATTCTAATCGCGCGATAACAACAATAACGCTGTTAGCGACAGAGGGAGCTGGGTCTGTACTACACAAGCTGTGATGAATTTCACCTTGATATTTCAGTGACTTGTCCGGGTCATGCATGCTTTAAACCTGTTTCAGTCTTGCTGTCGGTGGTGGGGGGGCTTATCGATTACAAACGGCGTTAAAAAAATAAATCTATGCCCACCTCTATTACTAATATAATACATAATATATGTATCCTCTGCAAATTAATTGAATGAAACATGGAGGCACTGCATGCAGCTGCTGTTGAGAAAGGGCACTTCCAGTTATGTCAAGGTGCATGAGCTGCGTTCTATTGATAATGGAGAACTTGTGAATCTGTAACTCTTGCAGAGGTGTCTTATGAGCCAAACCCAATGTAACATTCTATTATAATCAGAACCCAGGGTGGATGCTAAGGGCTACTGGCAATTGACCTTTACTATAGTCTTACCAGGCTGTGGTTCTCCCGTTGTGCTGACCTGCAGGACCACCGGCTCGCTCTCCAGGTTGTCCTCCACAGCGTAGATGCTGATGTTGTACTCTGAGCCAGGCCGGAGGTCAGCCAGGGTGACTGAGGTCACCGTGTCAGGCAGAATGAGCTCAGTGCTGCTGCCCTCCACAGAGGGGGTGGAGACCACACGGTAGCCTGCATACAAACACATTCACAATGAACCCCTTTCAATACAGGCTGACCGCTCACTTGATTGGAGTGTACCCTTTAAATGCATTTAAGTCAAATGATGTCTTATTCCTACCAGTGATGGGAGCCTGAGGTTTGGTCCAGGAGATCACAATGGACGTCTCATCAACGCCAGTCACTCTGTGGTCTGTAGGGGCATCAGGAGCTGAGAAGAGAGGAAAAACATTCAGTTAGTTCTAACACTGACAAAGTACAGGCTTACTTCAACCTCACTAAAGCCTCTGCTAATGAAATAAACAGGTGTTTAATAATAAGAGTATTTTAATATCCTTCATTTCTTGAAATCACAGCCCCCTCTGCAGGGCGAGGTCTTACAGGAATAATGCAAACTGAAAATTATTGTATGTCTAACAATTAGCGTAGTCACTGATATAACTGACCGTTGAGGAGGGTCCTTTAAGTGCCTATACTCACCAGTCGTCTGTGTGGTGGTCAGGATGGGGGTGAGGCTTCCCTCTGAATCTACTTCAGAAACCTGCACGGTGTATCTGCGGCCGGGCAGGAGGTTGTCAATGTTGACCGATGTGGTCGTGCGTGGGAGCTCTAAACATGTAACATGCTCTTATTTCATAACTCTTCTTTGAGAAAGAACATCTACTATGTGTTTAAAGGACTGCTGGGCTGTTAGTTGGTACAAAAAATCATTGCTCACCGATGACAGTGGGTGTGGCCCCCTCCTCATTGAGCTCGTACTCCACTCTGAAACCAGAAATGGTTTCGGATGCAGACACCCAGGAGATGACGAAGCTGCTGGAGGTGATTTCAGTGACCGACTCTGAGATGTCCACCACCCGGGCGGGCTGGGTGGTCACACCCTCAGTGGGTATCACTGGAGGATAGAAGACTTTATTCATTATCATGTATATTTAGGTCTGGAGGACACAGAAGCTATGAGATGCTTCCAATGAAAGTCTCAGTAAACAGTGCAAGAAGAGAAGAAATGAGAATCACTTACAGGAGCCATATGAAGTCGTGAAGTCGAATCTGGTGATCTCTCTGCGGCCGCTGCGAAGGATGCTAACAAGCTGGCCTTCGTAGGTCAGACCCGGCTTAAGCCCAGAAATGGTGTGGAAGTTGATGTGGCCCGGAATGACGGCCTGTTTCCATGGCGTCCGTGTGTTTTTCTAGGCCGGGGAAAAGCACAGCAGGCAAATTAGAACGGCAAAGACAGTCAAAACCAACACAGTCGGTTCCAGTACTGTCAGATCCAAATCACCTGAGGGACGAGGAGAACGTAGTACATTTTTCAGTGAGTGAGAGGCTGTTCATGTGACTCTTTCACAAATTTACTGTGAATTTCTTTAAGAGTCATTCATGGCTTTTCAGCATGCTCTAAAATGTCGAACACAACCATGCCAGGGTGCCAAGGACTGGCTCCTGATCAGAGAGCTTTAAGGGCTTTTAAAGAAAGAGTGGGTAAACAGTCAGACTGTCAACACGAATAAACTAACTTGAAAGAACCCAAAGCAATTTCCTTTTTTGTGCACATAAAACAGGCTCCTGTCTCTAGTCTGGTCCTGGGTGTGACAAGAGCTTGTCTAAAACGTGGTGAAATTTCATTCCATCCTGTACTTGTACCTTTAAACAAACACCAGCTAAAAGCGTGCTATAGTCTATAAGCAAGTCTAATCAGGGGATATTTGAGCTTTCCATTTCCATTTACAAATATCTGAATTAACACAGCAATGTTAAAAACTCAAATAACTGCTCTGTCCAGCCATTGTTCACCTGCAAACGTTTCTAAATTAAAATGGACTACATGTAGAACCTTGAGGAACCCCACAATTAAAAAGTACAAAAACATACCACTCTCCACTTGAGGATGTATTCAGTGATGTGAGCAGTCGAAGGAGGATTCCACTGGATGGGGTGGGAGTTAGGCTTGTTTCCTGCCTCAGTGATGATCACACGGACTGGAACTGATGATAAATTGTAAAACCGTCATTTGTATTTCTGCTGGATTGAAATCGTAGCTGAATTTCACGAACAAATACGTGCTCCTACTTCCACTGAGGCTTGTGTAACATCTAAGACAGGTGGACTGGATTAACGTCCCAAGACAGAAAACAACAAACCAGGTTAACTGTCTAAAGCCGCGACATTCATAACAGTCTAATGAGATTCGTGGGACAGGACAACCTTGGTTTACTTACTCCTGGCACGTCGATGTGTATTTTATTAACGAGAAGAGCCGTAAAAGAATTATATCCTGCTTTAACATTAAATATAATCTTTCCTTATGTTCTAAATGTCATATGTCCCGGTGGTCCTGCATAGACTTTCACACCTGTTAAGACACTTACACAGCTGGGAGCATTTAAATGAATGAGCTCAGTTTGAAAGGGCCTACGAAACCTCTGGCTAACATACAATACCCTTTATTGTCCCAGAGCAATACCCTCAAATTGGGTTATTTCAGGTTATTTTAGTTGCAAACATAAGTTAACCTAAAAGCAGATGTTCAGTGTCCTTGTACTTTAAAAAAAAACACAATCACACCCATATAGGTGATATCAATACTCTCTACACATAATCGCCATTTTCTCAATAAGAATGAGTGTTACTGTTAAAAAGTCCTACCACATGCTACATATTGACAGAAGTTATTTCAGCGCTCTGGTTCTCACAGATTATATTAGTTATTAAGTAATCTACAGATTATTTTGATGATGAAATGAGTAATAAGGGGATCAAAACAATGAAAACAATAACAAACCATGTCCAGCCTGTAGAAGAACATAGTTAAGTAAGCATGACGGGACTTAAATGGAAATGTAACACAGTTAATCTAATGTTCCAGTTCTGATCAACCCCAGAAGGTATCTGACTCATTCTTGCAAAGATTATTGGCAAATGTCTGATGAGGTCAAAAAGTAGGAACCGGAAACTAATGTGCAATAATAATAAAGCAATAAAACCAATAAAACTCAAGCAAATGAAAAGGGTGAATCTCTGGGACCAGGGGGAAACAAACAGTGATTAATGATTAGAGGGACACAGTAAAGAAGGACAGCAAGTGATAGTGCAGACATTAGCTTTGACCAAGGTCCAAATTCCAGGTAGAGTGAGTCCAACATTATGGATCACTAACAGCATTGCGCCACACTGAGAGAAGTACGGTGATGAAATGACATGACAGTCAGGAAAGTATGTATAAATAATGGACACCAACTACGTCATTGACTAAACAAATCATGGAATAGCAATTTAATCAGTTCTGCTTGTCATTAAAGTACAAGACTAAAGTGATCTAGCTGTGTCTTACTAGCTGTAGCTCCAAACACAACGCACCTCCAGCTCAAATTAACAAGCAGCATCTAGCACCAAGTTAGGAATATTGTTGTTCTCAAAAAGCAAAGAAAGTGTCTTAATTACTCATTTCTTTTCTTATTATTACTGTTTTTAGCTAATTTTGATCAGCACAGGCGAATATGTTGGTAGCCTAGTGGTTAGGGCATTCGCCCTGCGAACAGAAAGTCCGGGTTCGATTCCCAAGACCGTGAGGTACCCTGAGCAAGGTACCTTCCCACACACTGCTCCCCGGGCGCCGTGTTCCTGCTGCCCCCTGCTTCAGTTGGTGAATGGGTTAAATGCAGCGGAAGTATTTCGTGCTGTTCACACTGTGTGCTGTGGTGTGTTCACGTATGACAA
>JBBPDH010015491.1:0-11021 GCA_037974565.1 Clupeocharax schoutedeni
ACACACACTGCACCCCCCCAAACACACACTGCATCCCCCAACACACACAACAGACCCCCACACACCGCACTCAACACACACACACCCAACACACTGCACTCCACACAGACCAAACTCTCAGCACTCACCGCACTCCACACACACACTCACCGTGCCCGGCTTAGCACAAACGAATCCTTCACGGTGACGACGGGACCCAGCTCGGGACACTCCGAGTTATGGTACTGTCCACAGTCCTCACACCCTGGAGCAGGAGAACAGTCTCTCAGTGACTCAGCATTTCTCCATTAGAGACTTACAACTGCGCCTTCACGCATTTTCACCAAATTTACTACAAACTCCTACCATGGCCTTCCGCACACTGGCCACTTTACTGGAAACGCCTACCTTGTGGCCCCACAGATTAAAAAAGACCACCACTGTCCAGATCTAATTTGGACCATTCTCAGTAACTTTCCTGTTACACACACTGCCGCTACAACTTTGTCTGTTTACTGGGTCGTGTGTGCAGTTTTGCTGTGACCTGCACTCTGTAGAGTGTGGATGTATGTTCTCTGTGGTCCTGTGGCATGGAGCTACAGGAGCAGGGTTTCTGATAAAGTGGCCAGAAAGTGCCGAAGAACATGAACAGCAGACCGACATCACCACAATTCTCACAGTGTGTGTTTATGCTGCACATGTGCACTGTTTTCTGCTCCCAGATCAGCTGATCGGCTCTTTATGGTGTGAGACTGTGTTAAAACAAGAAGAGTGTGCTCATGGTCCTGCAGGCGCCTGGATCAGGAGTCTCTGCTGCATGGAACCTAAAGTAGGAATGAGGCTCATGGTGAGGAGCAGTGTGTGGCTCTGTAGTCTGTACTTACAGATGAAATCCTCTGTGGTCTGCTCAGCCATCCTGTCAGCCTGAGAACACACACACACACACACACACACAGCACCATAGTCAGAGCAGAGACATAATCTACTGTTCATGAAACACATGCACTTTTACATTCACTGCTGCAGCAGCTGTCTCCTGCAGGAGGACCAGAGGACAGTGAGGTGTGGAGTCTGTGGGGCCGTGTGGAAGTGCATGAGGTGAAACATCACCAACCCCAAGTGAGGACGAGGGGCTTTAGGAAGAAGCTCTACTTCACTCATTAGTGGTGTCTTGTTGTGCACGAGCAGAAATACACACACACACACACACACACACACACACACACAGTCCGGCTGCAGCAGTGTGAAGTGTGTGTATATATGTGTTTGTTTATGTGAGTGTGTGTGAGAGAGAGAGAGAGAGTAGATCCCAGGGGCCGGTGGAGGTGGATCCTGCAGGGCTCCGGTGGAGGTGGATCCTGCGGGGCTCCGGGTTCGGGCCGATCCGCCGGGTTTTGTGTCCGATCTCCGCGCACAGACACAACAAAGACCAGGCGCGCGCGGGCTCGTGCACACGGAGCCGGCCGCCCGGACCCGCCCGGATTCACTCGGCCCAGCTGGAGAACTGGGCTCCCCGGAGCAGCAGAGGTGGCTCTTCGTCAGGACGAGGCTCTCACCTGATCTCCTCACCTTCCACACACCTCCAGAACCCAACACGATCCTGAGTCCGGGATCCAGTCCACTCCACACACCGCGCAGGACCGGAAACCGCGCGGGGCACCACGGGAGCTGTAGTCTTTCTCTGCGCCGTGTTTGGACTACAAACAACCAGCTGATGGAGCAGAAGTTTCTGTAGAACACCGAGGTTCTGCTGAACTGAACACTGAGGTTCTGTTTAACTAAACACTGAGGTTCTGCTGAACTGAACATTGAGGTTCGTAATATGTATAAAATGTCTTTTGTATAAAATGTTCAAAAACTATACCTTTATATTAAACTTTATCCTTAATTGTCCTCTTTCAGTATTTTCTTCCGATAAATTCTGTCGGATATTAGTTTTCTGCAGTGAATAATGGTATGATATTAAACTCAGCACTGACTTGGAAAATAAATAAAATAAGCATTTCTGATAAAACTGGATGAATCTAGAATGAACTGAGTCTGGAACAGCAAGAGCGTCCTGATCTCTCTCACCAGGGTCTTTTTGTGTTGTGTGTATTAAGTTACATGTATAAATGTAATATTTCTGAACATACCCAATAACAAACTCTCAACATGATCACATTTTAGTCCAAAACTCCAAAATTTAACCTAAAAACAAAATCTTGATTTTAACTCGATTACGAAAAATGAAAGATTTTTTAATTTATTTATTTATTTATGCCTCATAGTTCACTAACGTAATAACGTAACATAACGGAGCGGGGTCTTGTGACTCCACACGCGGTAGTGTTTTTAAAGGGACAGTAATCGACCTGGAAAAATGTAATTGATTATAGGTTCTGAATGTCGATTTCGATTACTTTTTGATTAATCACCCAGCCCTAGTGTCTGCCTCCATTTCAAGCTAACTATCCAAAAATAAAAAAAGCCTCAAGCAACATTTTCACACAGTAATCAAAAGCCAACACAGGGTGACTCTTAATCAATCAAGTTTTATTGCTCAAACATGATAAACCTGATATGTTAATAATATATGATCCCTGCACAGCATCAGGCCAACATTCACTCTGCACAGGCCTCCTGGCTCCAGCTTCAGCAAGTGCAGCGCAAACCAAACGCCAGTAGTTCATTATGAATGCACAAGGCTGCGCGCACACACACACACACACACGCACATTCTCACGCACATGCACGCACTCACATGTACACACACATGCGCACACACACGCACAAGAACACACGAACATGCACACACACGCACGCACACACTGCGGATTTTCAGTGATTCTGAGGGTAAAACTTAAGAGGCTCAGCAACAAAGTCATAGCGAACAGCCGTCCTCCATCCACCTGCACTCAGTATTTTAAGGGCCTTTTGGTTTTTGCATACAGGTTCAAAAAGACAAACTCACAGTAAATCGTACGGAGAAGCAGGAGTGAGGGTCACGCGTGCTAAAGCAGGGAGCTCAGACTTCACCATCAAGACAAAGCATGCTCTCTCCACGTTCCCGTTTCAGCTGTATATGTACGTATATGCTTACATGACATACACACACACGTCCCAGACCGATCGGAATTCAAATTCGTGGCAGTTCACATCAAAACAAGTCCAGCAAATAACACACAAACAGCAGAGTCATCATTTCCCGTTGCTCATCTTCCTCTTCCTGCAGGTTATTACACACTGTACAGCACTCCTCGGTCTCCGCAGAGCGCAGATGGAGACACACACACACACACACACACACACAGGAAAAACACACAGAGCTCTCGGAACACGGCGCCAAAACCCCCCGGCAGGCACCGGCAGGTCAGAGGGGGAAAGTCAAGGAAAGCTTCCTCGTGGCCACGGGCTTCAGGCCGGCTGCTCTGGGAGCACTCAAAGGTTCATATTCATCTTCATGGCTAATCTTTTAAACCGAGCGCGAGTTACAGAGAGCTGAAGTAGCAGCAGCTGAGCGTTCGGCCGAGGATCCAGCAGTGCTCCTGGAAGATCTCAGTTTAATGTGATTTATCTGCTCAAAAGCACCTATTACATACCCTTTACATGGATCAGCCAATTAGTCACTGATTAAGGAGAAGATGAGGTCACCATCAGCCTCTGACATAACTATAAAACCTACATGACTTCAATTTCATTTAGTGCCCTAAAATTTGTTTGTATGATCGACACGGTCACTCTGGCAGTCTGCAATACATTTCTGGAAGTGTAGGGGTAATATTATTTTAACACACTATATTTATATGAACCACAGTCATTCTGACAGACTGCAGTACACTACAGGATACACAGGGGGCGATATAACTGCTGCTTCACTGCTTCAAAAAGAAAGGAACTGCAGCCATTTAGATTCTCCGTGTAACAGCAGCTTGTTTAATGCCACATTTATGTGAGATTCTACTTCATAGAGTAATAAATGATCAAGTTAACAAGCCTTTATAGCTCCTTTTATAGAGTCCTCATAGTTAATGAGTCCTTTAAATAAAACAATGTCCATTAAATGTCGCTGTATGAAATGTGCCTTGTTCAAATTCCCAAATTCATTTCTGGTTTTACTTCCTTTCAGTCGTACAGTGATTATGTGAGCCAGGTGTGTTAGAGCAGGTAAATCAGTCGAACGCTGCTGGACTGGACGTGTACAGGTACCAAAAACAAACAAACAAACAAACAAACGATCCCACTCTGAACGGCAGTCCTCGATATCGCTCACATTTAAAGCTCTTTGTCTTTCTGAAAATAAAGTTCAGTAAAGACCATCTAGGGTCTATAAAGCTATAGCTTATGGAGCCGAGTCCACTCCCAATCCCTGGACTAGTGTTTTCTATCCTTTGGTTAAAATTACACACACAATCCAGCGCGGATTATTAGTGTGTTTTTTTTTTGAATGATCCAAATAAAAAAAAAGGAATTACAGTCATTAGAATTCTGTACACACACACACTATTTCTAATATAGTTATATAAAAAAAAAATCAAACCCAACGATCCCAGAAGTTAAAATGAAAAGAATTGTAAATAAACACACATTTCATTCACCATAAGGAGAGACGTTATCATGGCTAGCCTGGAATATTGTTCCTTTTTAAATGTGTTTCTGTCCTCAGTTTTATGAGGCAGGTTTTACTGGTGGGAGGTTAATGACACAGATCTGTCACACGACTAACACTCGCCTGGTCATCGCAAGCATGTGATCAGTCTCGGGAAATCTAGCTGTTCAGTGAACTGCAGGGTTTCTGGAGGCAGAGCAGGGTCACGTTTACCAGTTCTGCATCCGGGCAAAAGCTTCCTAATGTTTTTAATGGAGGAGCTTTCTTCCGCATGCACTCCTGCGAAATCCACAACACTCTCCACCCGTGCCTCCAGCTACCTGAAACGGCACCACACCCACATTTTTAAAGGTTTAAATGCATTTACTTTCAGAATATGCACATCACACCAGAGCCCCCTTCAGTCCAGGCTCTCTTTACATGGTTCTTGGTTAAAAGGCCACGAGCGATGATCCTATCTGCAGCAAAGTCACGGTTGCATATTGTCACCAATAACCCACTTCCCACCAGAAGCTTCATATGAACAGCATGTGGGTTAGCATGTAAGCTACAAATCCATCTGGATTATTATTTGCATATATTTTTCGCTGTAGGGTCCGTCTTTCTCTTTTTCTGGAGTGAGTGAATGCGATGAAGGGAATAAACGATGCAATGAGCGAATAAACATATTAGCATAGCATGTAGGCTAACATGTTACTATAATTCTGTTGATCAGTTTCCCATTTTCATCTGACTTTCTAGCAGTAGTTCCCGGTCTTGTCCTGTCTGATTTTCATTGTCACACTCTTTCCTCCCTCTTTCCTGTTTTTTTTGGAGAAAGTACAGATGGAACGGAAAACTGAATTCCCTGAATTAAGGAGCTAGCGACGAGTTTACGTTTGCGGCTTGTTAGCGGACGCTCTTATCCAGAGCGCTAGTCAGTGATCATCAGTAACTGGAGACTCAAATCCCTCCGCAGAGACGGTCAGTGACTGAACACTGAGCTGAAATGACGAAATGGGTGAAGAGTGTTATAAGGAGGAAAGAGAATGTTTAGGTGAATTTGGAAACTGCCTTTTTGGGAAATGAGCTAGAAGATAATTCTGTCTCACTTCTGCACATGCTCCCTGATGAAATAAAGTTATATAATTTATGAGGGCAGGGTCCTCTTGAGCAGGAGGATCAGTGAGTATTCTGGTTCGGGAGAGACTGAAGTAGTTAGAGAGGTGAAGAGGCCGGACCGAGGTAGACAGGGAGGAGGATGAGGAGGCATTGAGGGCATCACTCTCAAAAACAATGTGTTAATTACTCACTTTGTGTCATTAATGTTTTAACCCATTTTGTGTGAGGCATGATTAGAACACATTTTCCTGTTAGACATCTGGTGTTAATGAGGCTCTCGAACTGGACGCAGGTGTGGTAAAAGAACGTTACGTTCTGGGTTTAACACATCTGTCTTGCGAGAGCCTCAGAGTCTCAGTGTTTATATCATCTGTACTCTCTGATTGGTCGGGCTGGGTCACGAGGGTGGGTCCCTCGCTGTTCCGTTGGGTTTGCTCTTGTTTTTGGGCAGAAGTTTGCGGTTGATGATTTTCCGAAAGGTAGCCGTCCTCTTCTCCCTCTCGGACATGGCGGAGACCTCCGGTGGCTGCTCCAGGTACTGCAGGTCGTTGTGGGACTGGCTCATGCCCGGATCCTTCCTCTGGTGCCTCCTCCTGAAGAACAGCTTGGCGCTCTTGTGCAGGAAACTGCCTACAAGGGACAGCAGAGAGAGAGATCAGACGCCGGCACACGAGCGCTTGACAGCAGTCCGAAAGCTGAGCCATACTGGAGGTCAAACGAGATCCTCTTTAACACAGACCTCACAGCCCTGCCGCCTAAACAAGAGGTCCCCAACCCCAGGGCTGCAGACCAGTACCGACCCCTGAGACCCTGATATACCGGCCTGAGACCCCTGAGCTACCGGGCCACACAGAAAGGCACAATAAGTAATATTGCAATATAAGAGTCTGAAAGATCTTTTATTTTGAAAATAAAAACGTTTGTCTTGGTCACGTGATCCAGTACATTAACAATTTACCCCACAAACTAGATAACATGAGTAAAAACAGATGCTCTTTGGTTTTAGTTGAAGCTGAACCGGTTTGGGTTTACATTAAACTGGTCCGTTGCAACAAAAAGGCTGGGGGCCGCTGGTCTAAGGCACAGACTAGAGCGAGCGATTTGGCAAAAAAATTCAATACAGTTTCTCCTCTCACACCAAACGCAGTCAATTAACCAAAGCATGTTCAATTTCAGAAGTTCGCTTCTGGATTTTAGCCCTGAAGCTTTGAGACTAACGTAGCCAATAAGTAACGGAAGCCAACACTCCATATATCACCAAATATTCTTTAAAATATTCTCCAAATATTCACCAAACATTCTCCAAATATCACCAAATATCACAAAATATTCTCCAAATATTCACCAAACATTCTCCAAATATCACCAAATATCACCAAATATTCTCCAAATATTCACCAAACATTCTCCAAATATCACCAAATATCACAAAATATTCTCCAAATATTCTCCAAATATCACTAAGTATAATGCAATACATCATCACACAGTCATCTTAAAGCTTCACACTCAATAATGACAAATTTTACGTGATTTCTGACACTGTTATCTATAAATGTGGACTAAGTACAGAAAATAATTACGGATATTATTGTTTCTAGCATTTTTTGCCCATTTTTATAGAGAACAGTGGATAACTACATTGCTGATTTAGGACAGGATCACTCGTGAAACATGAAATTTGTCTTTAGTTTATCTTATTATGGTAAATTCTGACCTCCGCAAAGCTTTAATAGTGCAGGCAGTGCTATTTTTGCATTAGTGAACAGTTACACACAGAAAAACCAGTGTGTAACCAAAGCATCTCCTCTTTAATCAGAGGAAATGCCACTTCATGGCTCTACACTGTTATTTTCTACTGGATCTAAATGATGTGTAAGGTGAAATGTTCACAGCCTGGGATGTTTTCTATACAGCTGCTACATAATTCCTGTGTCAGTAATAAAAATGGAGGGAATTTCGTGGATAAAGCAGAGTGAACTAGTCCATATCAAATCTGAAATATCACTCAGATCCATTTACACAATATAATACATGCAAAACAAACAAATCATAAATATAGAAATATCCTTCAGGCAGTCTGAAGTTATAACCAACTTCCCAAAATGAAGGACTATCAGGCGTAAAAACTGAAGAATCACAAATTAGCATGATATTAAAGTCAACATAATCTCAGTTTATATATTTTTTAAAGCATATAGTCTTTAAAGGGCCCAAATCATGGACATTTTTCTTTCTTTCTTTTTAAATCAAAGAGCATATAAAAAAGCATTTTAAAAAATGCTTTCCCTATTCCTTACAGTCCATATTTGGAAACCCAGCTTCAAAACAGACTGTTTTGAATTCATTGCATTTGTGATGTCACAAAAATCAACATATTTGCATATCAGTCTATCGCATATTGGCCCCGCCCATTCCTGCAGGAGGGCTGTTTGAGTCTGGACCGCTTTTCGAATGAGATCGTCAAATCAGAGATAAGCTCATTTGCATACATCCATCTCAAAAAGGCTGAGATGACTGAAGGTCGCGTGAAAATAAACTCTGAACATCATTAACCCGTAGAAATGGTGGAGATGGGCCCTTTAATGACCTTTCTGCATTGAGTGAGTACCAATCAAACGAACACAGTGAAGAACTGGGTTTGATTTGTCCTAAAATCTACGAAAGCTCACTGTTCTGAGGGTCTACAGGAACATTACCACACACTTACTCAGCCGGAAAACCCGCACGCTTTTCACCGCTCTCCTCTTTTAGATGGAAAGAAAGAGATGGCGGGGAGGAAAAGAAAGAAGCAGGTGAGCAAACGATGACAAGTACAAAGACAAAGAAACGACAGAGCTTTACCATCACGTTCAGAAACGAGGAGAGGAACAGAGGATCAGCCCTGATCTCTCTGCTCAGAACATGAGGGGCGGCTCTAAGCCCGTCAGTTTTATTAGAACACGTTTCAGATGCTTCCTGAGAGACCACATGTGATCGGATCTTATTCCGCTGCTCTGTACGCAACTAAACACATCGACCGTTTCTGTTTAGAACAAACAAATGCAACGTTTTTACCCAGAAACCAGAGGCAGTTGGTTTCTGAACTGGAGCTTTGAGGCTAATGTAGTAATGGAACATAAGTAATGGAAACTTATTCTCAAATATCCCCTCAGTTTTATGCATTCGCAGATTCAGTCTAACCCTGAGAACCGAACAGTAGTACCTCCTCCAGTCCAGCGGTGGCAGTAATAGACTGAGAAGTTGTCAACCGCATGGATTAAAAAAAATAAATAAATCATCTGACTGAAGAGATGACAGGGGGCGTTGACGGAGGGGGGCGGGGGAAGAGTGTTGTCGGGGCGTTGTCGAGGCTGTTATTTATTTATTTAGCATGAGCTCTTGCAGCACTCGCAACACCAGAGCCACTGTCCTGAATATCAAGCTTCGGAGTTTTAGCTCCGTCGAGCGTCGAGATCAGCTCGCAGCCAGTAGCTAGAACTGCCGAAACCATAATGTTTATTTTTATTTTCAGGAAAAACAATTAAATCGTAATTAAACCAAAGAACTTTGTCTGCCGAAGCTTGTTCAGCTCCGCTCCTCGTTACCCTTTACTTTTCCAGATCTGCATCAATCTCATTATTAACCTTTACTGCCCTCAGTTGATGGAAATCCGTCATAGCGACGGAGAACTTTAATCCATGCAACTGGGATAAAAAAAAAGGAGAAGAAGCTGCTGCAGCGTGTAGCATGACTGCTCCGTGTCTTGTCCTCGTATTTCAGTGTTTTAAGTGTTTTTAGCGCCTGTGAAAACACTGAGACACGCTGTCAATAACCAGCAAAACAACCTGAACCAAACTAACCCGAGCTTAACTGAGCTGAACTGAATTAAGCTGAATTCAATTGAGCTAAACTGAACTGAGCTGATGTGAACTGAATCAAACTGAACTCAATCTGAGCTGAACAAGAGTTGAGCTGAACAGAACAGAATTCAGATGAATTTAACTCAACTGAGTTTAAGTGATTCAAATTGAACTGAATCAAACTGATCTGAACTGAATCAAACTGAATGTGAGCTAAACTGAATCAACCTATCTGAACTGAATCAAACTGAGCTGAACTGAATCAAACTGAGCTGAACTGAATCAAACTGAATGTGAACAGAACTGAGTTGAACTGTAACTCTTACCTCTTCCTTTTTTGGAGCCGGTGTCAGAGATGTAGAGGGAGAGGGAGGTTTTCTCGGCGTCCGGGTCCTCTCCCGCCTGGCTCTCCCAGTCCTCCTGCCCGGCCGTGCTGGGACCCTCCAGGGGGTCCGAGGTGTCAGATGTGTTCGGGTCCGCCGACGGCTCAGACGGGGTTGTTTCCTGCCCATTCTTCATGTTCTCGGATGCTCCAGACATAGAAGCATCCATTGCAGCAGCATAACCGGCCATCAGAGTCATTTCCTCATCCTGGGACAGAGGAGCCTGCAGGGAGGGTGGAGGGCCACAGTGAACACAAACACAGTGCAGACAAAAACCTCTTCACCCTTCACCGGGGTGTACTGGTGTGTGTTCGGGTGTATTTTGGTGTACACTGGTGTGTACTGGTGTGTACTGGGGTGTCCCGGGTGTGTACTGGTACCTTGGCCACTCCAGAGATGATGATGGTGCTCTTTTTTACTGGAGATTTGAGTTTCTGTTTTGCCGATTCGTAAAGTTGTCTGATGGCAGCTTCGGCAACAGGATCCGTCCCGTTCAGCATCAGCAGTTCTGAGAACAGAACAGAACTGTTATTACAGCTTTAACACAGCAGCACTCCAGAAACAGAACTGCACCAGGGAACTCAGGAAATCTCTCTCTGTCCAGAGAACAACCAGCATTTCAGCATCCTGCTCTCCTGTATCGCCCAAATATTTCTTTCACTACAATACCCAGCATGCACTACGCTAACACATCATATTCCCCCGCAGCCAGACTGTCCTTCTCACGGACAGATCCTTCCATTTCACTCCCGCAGCAACATTCTTAACTACAAGGCATCTGTTCCAAACTGACCTCAGAACACAAAACCACAAAACTCGCAACGCCGTTCAACTCTATGGTCGAGCGTCCCAATACTTTTGTCTCCGCTCCTTATCACACAGGAAATAGTGTCTTGTTTTAGTCAACAAAAATTTGACTAACTTTTTAGCAGTTTTTATTTTGTAAACCACATTTAGTCTCGTTTTTATTTGTCAACAATATTACACCGATTTTATTATGGTTATCGTCACATGACCAGCATTTATGCCGAGTCTGGTATAACTCTGGTATCTGTTTACACTATTTATATAATTACTCTGGTCACTGTTTACACTGTTTACATAATTACTCTGGTCACTGTTTACACT
>JBBPDH010015519.1:0-23814 GCA_037974565.1 Clupeocharax schoutedeni
ACACACACACATTCATTCACAAACATTCACACACACATATTTACTTCACATTTATTTCATTTTGTAAAGCTGCTTTGGGACAATGACCATTGTGTGTGTTTGTGTGCTGCAAAGAATGATTCACACACAGCAGTGTTGCAGCTGAGATGTCTTGTGCCCTGTGCCACACTGCTCCCCAGGCGCTGCATTCCTGGCTGCTTGTTTCACTTGGTTTGTGTACTGTGCTGTATTCATGATATATGGACACTTTACACTTACAAAGTCCAAGTGTTTCGTGAGTGTAATAACTGTAAACAAAACAGTTACTCTCTTAACATAGGAAAAAACTATTGATTTCGGAGCCATGTGTTTTCTTGGCAGCCATCTAGATGACTTTACCGGCGATTACCACAAGAGGGCAACATAAGACAGATTTTCTTCAGTGCTGGTTAAACTTTAATGTCAAATTCACTAACGATGTCTTGACATTTGCTCCTTTGTTTTTCCTTAGGGAATGTATCAGATGTGGCTAAAGGTGACCAGTAGAGACAAGGTAACAATTGGTAACCCTAACTGTAAGTTTTAATTGACAGGTTTGAAAGAATAATTCATGGTGAAAGAACAAGAAAACCATCTGAAAGGTGTCAGTGGGCAGATATTTTATTAGCTTCCAGTGTGTTTTGAGTCGACAAGTTTTCAGTTATTTTAACCGAGGAAAAAAATGGTTTTCATGATAGCAGGATGTATGCTGTAGATATTGGGTTAAAAAACAGATTTTTATTTTTATTCCTCATCTTAGACTAAACATCTGCAGTCTGGAGCATTAAACATGTCTTCCCAGCCTTACCTGTTTCTTTACCACATCCACAATACCACAATATTTTATGTTGAGGTAACAAAGTCCGCAGACACTGGCCTGTCTGAACAAATGAAAATGTGTTAAAGGATTAAATTAAGTTATGCTTATTGTTTAGTTACCGATAGTAAGACTTTATACTCAGAGAACACTATGGGCTATTCTGTAAGTGCTGAAATGAATGCGTGAGATATGCAGTCCTAAGAGTGGGGAAGTTTAGGCCCACACACAGACCTTTAGGATCCAGGAATAAAGTGTAAAGTGTGAGTAAAGTGTGTGAAATGTGCTTGTGTTTGTATTCTAACATGCTCAGAGAAGTTGTGTGGACTTAAAGAGTCACGATGCACACCGCACTTCTAAAAGTCGAGGCCTTCAGTATTGACTTCTTTCACAAAAGAACCCTTGTGATGTAGGCCAGGTATTTGCAGATGTGATGTATTTGTTGAAATGCCATAAAAGACATTGTAAGGAGGTGAATTTCTGATGCTTTCGGAGGAAAAAGAAAAAAGCAGAAGAGTAAATCAAAAGCTAAAAGTAAAGTTTTCATGTTTGGGGGCATTATGCTCATCCCCTGTCCCCCCACCCCCTCGTTCCGGTAGTTTTTCCACGAATTCACCGCTGTCCCGCTGGCAGCTGATGAGGCCCGACGTGATGCTGAGGAGCAATACATATGTATGAGGAAGTGGAGTGTGATATCAGCTCTTTGAATGCATTCTCATTGACACTCAAAAGCAACACATCAGTGTTTTTTCTCGCAAAAAGACGGCGAGGGGGCTGCAAAACAAAGTTTTCCCGTCTCGCACAGGTGCACACGTCTCATTAGTGGCAAATCACGGCCTTGACATTTTACACCGTAAGCAGCCGGAATGCCTTTTTCTTCCTTCTTTGCCCATTTCCCTCGGAGCACAGCACAACATTTCAGCAGCATAACATGAAAGGCATGGTGGAAAGAGACAACGGCATCATATAAAAAGAAACACCCCCCCAAACAAATCAGGTAAACAAATATACCCGGCGATGACAACAACAACAACACCAAACACATACATATATGCACGCACACGAACTTTAACAACCTGGAGATAAAAACAATACGATACGACTGAATGGAACAAAAATGTCTTTTGCTGACAGACAGAAGATGCTCTGTGGTGCTGCAGCAGATTTATTGTCAGCTTGCTTGTCTAAACAAAATGATCAATTATGGATGTCTCATGTTGTCTTCTGTGGCAATGCTGCGCAATTTTCCATCATAAATTCTCCGCTTTCCACATACTTTCGAATGCAGACTTTTTTTTCCCGTATTAGATGTACCTCGAAGGAAATCAGGCGGTTATTCGGTTCATCTCTGAAAACCTGTCCTTGAGTGACAACAGGCCTTGGTGTGGCCTGTATTATGATGGATACAGCCAGATTCAGATTGTTTTCCCTGATAGCAGGGCTTCAAGGTCAGGCCTTGCATCCCCAGCAGGCTGCAGCCTTGAAGGTAATCAGATGGCAATGACTCCTTTCAAATGAGGTGACACTGTTATCTTAACTGATAAGACTGGTCCACTTTCATCTTATTGTTATTTACGACTGCATTTAATGTCATCGAAGTAAGGCACTATAATGCTTAGTTCAAATGTATTGTTTCCACATGAAAAATATATAAGTAACCAACACAATTACTGACAAACATAGGTTACTAAAAGACAAAATGATGTGGATCAGAACATTTCTATGAAACAAATGTTAGAGATGCAAAAAGCTGATATGTAACTATGAAATTGGCTTATACCATATCATGTGCATACTGATTTTCAAAAGGTGGATTTTTCAACCACGAACTTTAAAAGTTGCAAAAAGACTGATGGCTACATTTTTTGTACAGACTTTTAAATTTACACTACTGTCCTAAACTGCTTAAATATTTCAGCGATCATTCAATATTTTTTCAAACAGTGAGATGTTAAACTCATCAAATCAATGGATGGATGTACAGACAGACAGACAGACAGACAGACAGACATAGGTAGATAGATAGAAAGATAGATAGATAGATGCCTTAAAAGTAAGTAATTCTTACGTGACTCCACTTAAGTTCAAACATTTTATTTTATTGAGTTATTGCAAACAAGCCAAAATATACCAAAGTAACATGAAATAAAGCAATCTACAAAAAAATATTATGTCGATTTTCAGTCAGAAAACAGCATTTGCCGAGCATTAACTGTTCTGTTGTCTGGATCACGCGTGTCCAGTCCGTCCGTGTCAGAGACCGTCCTGCGGTGGGCGGGGCCTGGGGGCGGAACCGGTAAGCCCCTCCTCCTCCATGCAGCTCCCGGGCGAAGCAGCGCAGCTATTTAAAACTTTTTGGGACGAATTTTACACTTTATCATCGCTGTTTTTTTGGGGCAGAGTGTCTCCCGGCTGATGAGTCGACTGAACCGAGACTGTGTGGAGCTCAGGACGGTTTACACACTCGACAGGAAACGTTGAGATTTCCCCTTCGTTCCTGTGCTGCTGCTGCTTCATACTCCAGAAAACTCTGCTCTCTACTCGGGGAAACTGAGGGGTATGTCAGATCTGTTCCCTCGCGTGCTCTTTTAGGCTTCTACACTAAGACACGTCCTCTCTGAGCAATGTTTGACAGCGTGTTTGTGTGTGTGGACGTTTGACATTTGCTCTATGGTGAGGGGAGAGTCTGGCTGAACTTCTGCATGGTGAGGGATGCTGCTCTCACCACATGTTACGATTCTTGTCTGGTGGACCTCAATCATTGTCTTCTTTTGGCTCCTCCATGCCTCCATGCTCTGTAGTCAGAAAAGTGAAGGGTCCCCCCTCCTCCTGTGTTGTGCTCCAGAGTGATCATCAGAGGCAAAAGTGTCAGTATCAGCTTAATTGATATACAGCACGGTGACAGTGAAATCATGCCTCTGACGAGATATAAAGAGTGACTTATCTTGCATAGCTCTAGAGCAGGAGTTGTAAGTAACATTTGAGAATGAAATGTGGCCCCTATCTGTGTTCTGAGTGTGGTTGCTGAAATGTGCACGTGTTTTATTTCATTCATGTGCATTTGATTCGTAGTTAAAAGTGCTTTAGCTTGTTTTTGGTCAGGAATTCCATTAAATCAAACAGTAATAAGGGAGCGGAGGCAGGAGGGTATTTCTGTCAACTTTGTGGAACAGGGGAGTCTGATGCTGTGTCTGGGTGATTTGTTACTGGGAGATACTCAGGTGAGGACTCGTGTGACACATTGGCTTCCATCACAGGTGCACGATGATTCAACTTGTTACCTGTTTCAACAGGCCTGTGTTAACTTCACTAAACTGCTCTTTTGTAAACTGCAGTAAATCAGAAAAGGACTGATGTGGTAATGTGGTACTTCACATACACTGTATGTCCAAAGGTATCTAGACATCCCTTCTAATCACTGAACTCAGCGTTTTCAAGGTACTCCCGATTCTCAGCAACTTTTAGGGTCCCCTTAAAAATGCACTGCAAATAGAATGGAACGCTCCTGGAGCTGCCACACATGAGCCTAAGGTCATCACACCCAGTGTCAAGCGTCAGCTGGAGGGGTATAAAACTCTCCAGCACTGGGCTCTGGAGAAGTGGAAGCTTCATTCCGTACATTTGGAATGAGTAGGAGTGGCATTTGTGATCCGGAACAAAACATCCAACATCAGGACCTTACTTCACTAATGTGTTTTGGACTGACAAGCATTAGAGCACTAGTGCCCTACTAAAACCTTTGAATTAGGAAAAATGTCAATGTATGTTATGTGTATATTTGATTGTATTAACATGATTTTTTAAATTTGAGTAATATATATATATATGTATATATGTATACATATGTATATATACACACACACACACACATATATATATATATATATGACTCCATGCTGTCAGAGCTAAGCCTAGTATCTTTTTTACTTTGCCATTATTGAAATTCTAGAGCTGCCTTTTACAATGTGTTACAGTTGAGTTAAGAACAGATCTTTTATGTTCTGTTCTGACAGCAGTGATAAAATAACCCATAATACCCTGTTTGTGAATACACATTGCTCTAGCTTCAGTTCTTTGGTCCTTTTTCTGTAGTTCATCCTGTTTAATACATTTTTTGGAGATACAACACAACGCCAGTTTTGAACGATGCATCAGTTATAAAGGCAATGAAGCAATTCTGTCAATCCAGTGTACGTTTGTACATTTTATAAACCAGAGTTGCTACATGTATCAGTCAAACCAACCATACATTACTGAAATCAATCACTTGGGAAGGACATGCCACATGTCACCCCTGTTTACTGTGTGGGTTGTGTTTCTTTATGCAGGGTCAGCAGTAGTTTTAACACTGAGGAGCTGAAGAGTTACAGTAAAGCTCTCATAGATATCTCATGACTTCCTTGGTCTGCAGTTGTGGTCAGGTTGCTTTCTCAAATGAAAGAGGTCAGCCGTTGTTCAGTCCTTGGAAATCTGCATAACATGCAGTTGCATTTGTTTTCCTTTTTTTCTTTCGCACTGCAGTGAATCTGAGCAAATATATAAGGTTCTCAGTCAGAATTGGAACATTCTGGTTTTTAAAGCTCTCTGATAGTCTTGAAGACACAGTGATTGCCACACTTGCTGTAAAAGCATACATTTCTTTGCCTTTGCTGTAATAGTTCCATGTAGGCCATGAAAATAGCATGCACAGTTTAGTCCCAGTTTAGTTGTACATTTATGGTGCTAAACTCTTCGCTCTACTCCCTTCAAATGTTCACGGATGACTGGAGCTTCTCAAAGAGGTTCATTCGGGTTCCAGTCAGACTGTTAATGGACTTTTGAAGAAGTGATATCTGTAGCTTAGCATCAGCCTGGGGGTTAATGGCCTTGATAAGAGTGTGTATAAGAAAGTGATTCGTCCGCAGTGGCTGTGAAGCCAGTGCTTGTAGTGTTTGAATAAGATTTAGAGCAAGATTACATGAGCAGGTTGTTAACCCTTTATTTAGTTATTCATCTTAAAGAAAGAGTTTGACCAAAACGGTATGTGCACTGTTACCCCAGATGTAGTTGGTAGGGCCAGATATATTTGGAGTTTTTCATTTAAAGCTGGAGCTATAAAGTTAACGTTCTAGAAGTCAATAGTCACCCAAATCTTTTCTGTAAATACAGCTTTTTTTCAACCCACTCGCTAAGGTGCCACAGGCTTGCAGATGTAGTTTAGGCCACAGTGTGACTTATAGTAGTCACCGAGTAGTCAAACAGGGTCTTCACAAAACATCTCAACAGAAGTGATGATATAGTGTTAGTTTTTGTGACAATGACTGTTACACAAAGGAATAGAATCAGGGATTGACATAAGCGGTACACAAGCAAGAATTGGCGTATGTGGTACAACAAATGCGCACCAGTTTTCAGTCTTCGCTGTGCAAATGCGCACCTAAGTTGTGTAACTTCATACTCTCTAAGTACCACTACTCCAGAAAGGAACACTTTAAAAAGAAAAATAATGAAGTTTTAAAAATATAGTTCCTGCCAGTCCGCGGAGCCTTGCTTCTGGACCAATCAAAATTCAGTCAGAGCAGGTCTGATCTCAGCTCTTCTGTCACTGCGTGAGCCGCCCTGCCCCTTCAACTTAACTCCTAAACCACCTTCTCAGTTCTGTACCACTCTAATGAAGAGTTGTGGTTTGAGCAAGCCGAGAGAAGTTTAAGTGATGCATTTTTGTGGAAACAATTTGGGTGACTATTGACTTCTAGTGTTTGTGAGCAACATTAGGCTTGTAGCTCCAGGGCCAAACTAAAGAGGAAACCAAGACCAAACATGTCATGGCTAATCTGCTGCATCTGAGGAAAGTGGAAAATTGTGTAAACTTGATTTTTCACCTAAGCGTTCCTTTAAACCTTATCATTATGTAATATAAATGATTCTGTCCTATAAATCAGTGTCTTTTACTAAGTAACTACTGCAGGTGGAGGATGTGCATTAGTGGAAGCAAACTGACGTGTACAGTGTGAAACTGTGTAAAAACCAGTTGTCTTATGAGCAATTCGCCACTTGTTTCGGGGCAGCAGTGACCTGGTGTTGAAGTTACTCACTGATGGCTCATCTGTCTTTTTACTGTTCTTTTTTGCAGTCTTTTTATTTGTTATAAAGACTGCATCATACATGAAGTCTGATCAAGCAGTAAATGTCATATTGTTTCAGTCTTGCCTTAGAGTTGTTGGAGAGCTTGAGAAACAGAAAGAGAGAGAGAGAGAGAGAGGGAGGGGGGGTGAGAGAGGGAGAGTGAGTGAGAGAGAGAGGGAGAGAGGGCCAGACTTAGAGAGAAATGGAGTGATGGAGAGAGAGATAAAGTGTGTGAGAAACAGAATGAGAAGTAGGGAGACAGGGTGAGGGAGACAGAAAGTGAGACAAAGAATTGGAGATAAAGAAACATAGTGAGGGAGAGAGGAATGAGAGCGAGATAAGAGAGATGGGGAAATGGAGAGAGATGGAGAAAAAGAGTGTGTGACAGAGAGAGAAAGAGCTGCTGCAGAAAACAAGACTTACTTACTCATAGCCAGAAAGATTTACGGGACTGTATCACTCTGAGGAATTTTTTTCTATAGATTTCTGTCCCAGTTTGAGTAGAGCAGCAGTGTGCTGTTGGCCGTGTGATTGATGATTCAGAGAGAGGTGGAGAGGCCTAGGAGTGTGTTTGCATGCCGTTCATGTTGCAGCATGCGAATGTACGAATGTGCGAATGCGTGTGTGTTTGTGTGTGTATGTGTGTGTGTGTGTTTGTGTGTGTGTGTGTGTGTGTGTGTGTGTGTGTGTGTGTGTTTGTGTATGTGTGTTTGTTTCTATATATTTCCTTGTTTATCATTGAGTAAAGTAGGTTACAACTTAATGTTCTAATTGTGAGTCAAGATCGGAAAAGGCTGTGTTTACTTGCTATAAATGTATTATTTGAGATTTAATGAGCTGAACAATTTTAACAGTGTACTCTAGGTGTTTATAATGTGTTTTGTAAACAAAAGCTCCATATTTTAAACAGAAAGGACAAAATCATCTCTGTCTGGTTATTTATTTTACTGAGGTTAGACACAGATAGAACATATTAAATTACAAACTTACATTTTGTTGCTGTTGGAGCAAAACCTTGTATCTCAATGAAAGTAACTTTTCAAATTCTGGGAGAAAATGGGGACACAATGTTTTGTTCAGACTGTGACGATACATGCATAAGATAAATTTGCGATACACACTGCTGACATTATATAATACCAAGTTGATGTTTGTGTGTGTGTGTGTGTGTGTGTGTGTGTGTGTGTGTGTGTGTGTATTCTGCCATGACTCATAAGTAGTCACACGCAAACATGCACATACACAGATGTTCCATGTGTGAAGGAGCAGATTGTAAAACACAAGGACCGTATTTGTGTGTGTGTGTGTGTGTGTGTGTGTGTGCACCCTGTGGTTTGACCCTTTCCCAGTGGCCCCTTTCTGTGCAGATGTTATGTGTGAGTCTTGCTTTAGTGTATAGGTGTGTGCTTGTGTGTATGTGAGTATATATATCTATATATGTGTGTGTGTGTGTGTGTGTTTGTGTGTGTGTGTGTGTGTGTGCATATGTGTAAGAAGTAATAGAAGCAAGAAAAATAGAGTTTGGCTAAATCTTGCCCAGTGTTGGTCACTCTATGTGACCATTGGCTGGTGTGTGTGTGTGTGCACACGCGCGCGAGTGTGTGTGTGTGTGTTATAGCGCAGCTGGCCACTCTGTTCGTCCCTGGTGTGTTCCTGCTCGACACGTGGCTTCGCTCGCAGCCAAGACGGACAGATTCTCCCTGGCCAAACCAGCACATCCTCTACTATAAACATGTCAGCATCGGCTGCATCATAGCCGGCTAACGCAAGTGGGAAAGCAGGCTTTGTTTAGGCTGCACTTCTCCCTGATTTCTGCTCATTTAATCCAAGTAAGACCTATGTGTAGCCTAAAATCAAACTCATGGTTTACTCATTTATTCTCAAATGTACCCCTTCAGCCAGGACATGTTTGTTAGTTTTGCACTGGAGCTACAAAGCTAAGGCAGACATTCCCCATCCAAGTCAAGGAGACCCCATGCTACACACTGTGGCTCAGCACAGGAGTTAAAACAGGTGTGACTGGAATCTGCAGGTTGAAGTTAAAGCTGCTAGTTGGGGAAATAGTGTGCCTAAATCCCCACACACTATCCTCAAACTGTGTGGCACTAAGCACTCTCAAATAGACTTGCTTATGTGGTTTCATTGCACAGCAGTGCAGGTTTCCAGATGACTGATGCCACTGTGTTTTGCATTGTGATGTACTTTTGTATGTGTTACTAGATAACAATGTTACACAGCATCAGAAAACAGTCTATCAGAAATTACTTAACAAGTCTACACCGGTTGAGACAAGGTTTAGGCAGGCAGTTTGCACAATACTAATTAATTTATATGAGCTTCTGTTCAGGGATATTACAGATGTCAGGCCCTCAAATGACCTGGAGGTAAAAGGATTGTACATGTAATTTTTTCTGCAAGTGCACAATATTGTTAGCCATATTAGTTTTCCTACACCAGCCATGCTTGTTCAGCTACATCTGAGGGAGAAAATTGTGAAGATTTAGATTTTTGTCAAACTAACTAAACCTCCATCTAAAGTGTTTTGTCCTGTATATTTCTCATTGACTTTAGACATGTTCCACAAGTAAGAAAAGTAATCTTAGTTTCGTATTAAACAGTTTCTTTTCTTTTTAGTCATAAGAAATGTTTAATAATTTGCGAATGTCATGAATTGAACAGGTTCTGTGATGCATCGTCATGTTTGGTGTGGATGGATGGTTGCTATCGTTAAATGTGGTTTTAAAATGATTGCTATCTTTAAATATCCATCGCCAGTAGGGAGACCCTGTGCTCAGGCTGTAGGACCTGCCTGTGGCCTTAGACAGGGAAAGATAACTAAAATGCAATGTTTTATTAGCATGTTTCCCTTCTTTCTTATGCATACCTTTATGCAAGCATGTAAGTGTGAATATAGCCAAAATCAAGGCTGACCACAATCTTGCATTCCACTACAGGCTGTTGATCAAACCACTCGCTTTCAGTCTCTCAGATTTCTCACTCTGCTGTTTACGGTATTGTCTTGGCGTTTTCATTCTGGAATAGTTCAACCGAACTGACCAGTGTTGGTGTCACGGGCGCCGGACCTAGGCTCCTGTGATTTACCTCTATGTAGAGACGAGGCTAGAATGCAGAGATCCATGCTCAGAATCTTTATTCAAAACAAAACAAGAAGACAATCAAACCTGGCACAAGGGCCGCTAGAAACATGAACAAGAACGTGAACCAACAAGATGAAAATGAGGTGCATAAGGCACGTGAGGCAATTGACGGTCAAAGGGGGAAACACAGAACTAAATACAGGCAGTCATCAAGACGCTAAACACAAACAGGTGCAAAACTCAATCATGTGACACAAAACAGAATGAAAGACATGTGCCAACAGAACAAGAATTCAAAATAAAAGTCCCAGAAGTGAACTGAAAAGCAGTGGTCCCCTACTGGCCACTGACCGAACTGTCACAGTTGGAGTGCAATCCATGGGTTCACTGAATTGGGTAAAAGTGTACATACCTTTTGAAGTTGATGTGAAAGCATTTTTTGAAGTTGATGTGAAGGCATACTAGTCAGGCAGTGAGAACAGGGCTCAGGAAAAATATCAGGCATAGGAGCAAAAACAGACTCTTTAATTTTAAGGGACAGCGTGTGGAAAATGAATCTTTGTACTCAAATAAACATCAGAAGTGGACCTAAGGGTAAAACATAAAATAGTAAGAGATGGGCCCTTAAACATGAATGATATTAGGAAAGATTAAAACAATGTGTAAACACAGTCATAGCTAGCCCTTACGAAAAGTATCCATGGCCTACTATGATTACATAACCACGTTATTCATCGCTTTTGGGTAAATATAAAGTGGTATATGTGTATGTAAACTATGGTAGTACCACAGCTACCATGAAGGCCTATGGATAAACCATAGTAAAACTATGGGTAGTACCAAAGTATCACAGGGTACCGTAGTAAAACTACGCATAAAAACCACAGGAAACTGTACTGAATTTTCATAAGGGAGCTGCCTTTAACTTTTCCCAATTTCGAATATCTGCTGTAGATAGGACTTTCATTCTGTCATATGCTAGAAGGTTTGCTGTTCTGCTGTTCTCCCTTCTGGCCAGAGTTTACCTGGGGCGCTAGAAGAGCCAGTGGCTGCTCTGTTTGTCATCCTCTGCTGCATGTCCAGGTTCAGGCCTGGGCTATGTGCTAAAACCATATGGCCAGTCACCAGTCCTCCTACGCTGCAATAATGTGGACTCACTCATAGCTACTTATTATGTTCAGTCTGGGGTCTGCTGCCTTCGATTTGTTAATGACTTTTCCAGGTTTTTGTGGCTGCGTGTGTGTGTGTGTGTGTGTGTGTGTGTTATGATAGTGTGGCTGTTATGGTACGCTTGGGCATGTGAGTAAAAGAGTAAAAGTGTCAGCCGTTCAATGAGAGTCACGTGAGATGATCTAAATCTCTGTAAAAACAAACCTAATTTAGCTTTGATAGAATCCCTGACCACACCATTCCAACCCACAGGACTCAGTGTGAGGGTACGGAGCATGCAGCTCCTTAGGTGATCTAATCCGTAGCTCTGAAGTCTGGAAGCAGCACTGACTTCATAAAAACTGGACAGGAGACATGCATTTTAGTTTGAACTGTGTTTTATATTGTGTGCAGTAACTGAGTTTGGTTTCAGATGATCCTTTTACACTGAAAAATACAAGGTTGCTATGCTGATAATGGTCCACCACACAGATGGTATGGTCAGTGGTAGTTCCTTCAGCTGACGTTTGAGTCGGGGGGGCTTTTTTGTGCTGCGGTCAGTCACAGTAAACTTATGATGTGTATTTGGGACAGTTTAAATATATAGAAATTGAGAGTTTTGATATATGTGGTTACTGACAATAGCCACCGTTGACCTGCAGCTACTGTATGGACTCTTGCTTCCTCTGATTGTGGATCAGGAGTGTAACACTCTCGCCTGGCTTTGATCACACGCATCCCACGAAGAGGATGAAATATTTTCCCTCCCACTGCTCTCTGCATGTCAGCTCTGTGTGTTTGTGCATGTGTGTGTCTTGGAGGGGCTTCTGGGGCTCAAATCAAACGTGGAGGGCACTGACCCCGGCCCCGGTGCTGGAGGTGCGGGAGGTGTGGTATTTGTAGAGATTCTCCAAACGACTTCCCTCTTCAGCAGCTGCCTCAGTTTGAATGCCTCTTTGTTCAGCAGCAGTTTGAGAGAGAGAGAGAGAGAGAGAGAGAGAGCGAGAAAGGAGGAGAAGGAAGCGAGATTGAAAGAGAGATAGGTAAGGACCGTGAGAGGGAGGGTGATGGAGGGAGAGAAAGAAATAGTGAGAGAGAGCGAGAGAGGGAGAGGGAGAGAGTGAAATGTACGTTTTCATCAACATAAAGATATTTTGATGGAAAGAAAGATTTTCATCAAAGCTGTTAGCTGTTGGAACATCACCTCTCATGGCTCCTCATAAAGCGGCTTGAAGGAATGGCATTTATGGCAAGGGGAGCTAAGTGAAATCATCTAAAGCAGAAGGTACACTACATGTCCAACAGTATGTGGACAGCACTTTTAATTGCTGAATTTAGAACCTCATTGCACAGGTGTTCAATTGCTCACCCACAGCTTGTATAATCCCCATAGAGAGCACTGCCAATAGAATGGGACACTCTTGCCCAAGTGTCATTAAAATGCTTGTTTCTGAATGCCATCAGATCCTCAGAGAATTGTGGATTTGATTTTTTGGTTTTGACGTTTTGCTCATTAGACCATTTAATGTGTTATTTCATAATCATGATATCTTTATGACTATTGCAATGTGAGATACATGTAATAGAAAAAAAACTGCATATGTTATGCTCATCTTGGTCGCACGAATCAGTTAAGACGTCTGTGAATTGACCGCTGATGTGTAAAAGGTTTTCATTTCCTATTTTATGTTGGCAGCAGTATCTGTAATGCTATTTGGTCTTCTCATTCACCTCTCGCTCTTAAGTGCCCGTGTTGCCCATTCCAGTGGAGTGGTGCTGTTAAACGCATTAGTGAAATGCATTGATTTCATTGTCACTTACCAGTAGTGGAAACCTGTCGTGCCTTAATTTCCAGGCATCTGGGCAGAACCAGTACTTTTACTGTGATGTGATGCCAGAAACAGATGGCACAATTCAAAACAAGCTGTGGGATAGTTTGTATCTAAGTTAATTGAGTTATTATTACCTTTTTCTGTAAACTGTGCTCCAGGTTGCTATGCGCTGGTTTGTTCAGACCACATCATCTGATTGGATGATGGTGCAATTTGTTTTGCCAAAACAAACTGGTTCTGGCAGCTTGGAGTCAGGATACCATATTCTATACTTGGCAAGCAGTGGAATGCAGATATGGTGAATGCAGATATTTGAAATAATGGGATTCAGACCCCCAACCTTCTAACTGCAGTGGCAACTCCCCAAGCACTAGGCCACCAGCTGCACATTAGTCAGTAAATGACCTTGTTTGTTATTTGTTTGTAGTTTGAGAAAATGGATCTGTGTTTTATAATAGTCTGTGTGCAAAAACAGTGTATTTGTTGCATCATGGCAAATGGAATTTCTTTTTGAAGACCCACTTAAAGATGACTTTTATAGGGATCATATGATCAGAATATTACTTTTGTAGTGTATACAGTACATTAGTCTGTAAAGTCCAAATGCTGTTGCTGTTGGAACAAATTCTTGTATCTCAAACGGGTGAAAAATATGGAATTTAGTTTAAAAATATTTTTCATTCATCATGAAATTTTGTCACACAGTAAAGATATGCTGATATTTTCGCATTATGTAAAATAGTAAGAATTATTAAAGTGTTTTGATCGTACAGTGACAACGAAAAAAATAAAGCTGCACAAACAATCTACTCATAATCCTCATCAGCCCATTCATTGTGGGTGTTGTCAAGCCTGGGCATCCTAGACTCGGCCTAAAATGTTTTGGGAATACCCTTGGATCTTAAAAATATATTTTTGCATCATTCCGATTATTCAGAATTCTTAGTGATTCGTAAATCTACATTCGAAATAATTCCCACCATGTCAACAAAATGATTAGGGCTTTACCCCCCCCCCCCCACCTCACCAAAATGAATAGACACCCCAGACTGAACACTAATGTTTCAAGATCCTGACATTGCCTCTGCCATTCAAAATAAATCCTACCTCCTCACAGTAAGCCCTGACCATTCAAAGTAAGGGTTGATAAGAATGTTCAGCCTTGATTGGTTTCTAAACAACGCACCATACATGGCAACCAATTGGAACAGTGGTTATTTACGTATATCTAGACAGAGGCAAATTAAAGATACAGTAACAAAAGAAGCCTATTGCATATAGGAAGGTTGGAAATGAAAGTAAAAACGAAACATTCCTGATTCTGGTACATAAAACCACATACAGATCAAAAGTGGACCTCAGGGAAAAAAATAAATACAAGAAAAATGTTGAACATGAGTCATTTAAGGGGAGTTTAATAAAACCGGAATTCCTGAATATCCAAGTTGATTTTTTTTATTTTGTGTCCTGAGAGAAAATCACATTGTGTACAGTTTCTGGATTTTGCACAGTGACTTTGTCTGAACACAATGTTAACACAACCAAGTGTGTGTTGTAGGCGGGACGCTGCGCTGAGTTCCTGTTTATGCCATCGCCTTCATTTCCTGTCACACCCTTCACACTCATTTGATTCGCCAGTGTCAGTCAGGGCTACTTTTTACAAAATATGTGTGAACAAGTGTTTAGCACTTTGCGTTATGCAAAAAACCCCTCTAACAAGGGATGTTGTATTAGTCATTTTGAGATCTCATTGTGAATATTATCTTATTGACACTCACAGTGAGATCTCTTCGATGTAAATGAAGTAATACTCAGGAGATGGATGTGAAACGGTTCACTGTAGAGCGATGATTTCTCTATAGTAGCAGTGAAAGGAGCAAGGTGTCACAATGTCTACAACACTGGTATAGCCTTTTTGTTTACTCTCCAAATCCAGCAGTCAGCCTACATGTGTCTTCTGACATTTCTGTAAATTGTTTATAAACGGCATCAAACCTGTCAGAATTCTGGGTCCCATCATTACCACTGTGGACAGTTCTGACTCTGTGTGTCAAACCACTCTGCAGGAATTTCTCATCTGTGAAATTATTCAAAGTGAAAATGCCCTTTTGAGAATACACTTACACTGTGATACACTTATCACAGTGTAGCATTTTCCCAGTATCATTCAGGCCTAACTTGTGCATGTGTGTGAAGGCTTGAGGGGTATTTGTGTGTGTGTTTGTGTGATTTATTTTTATATGGATCCTCTCCTTTTGTAAGAGGTAGTTCTCAGTCAGTGAAAGAAATCGAATTAGTTTCACTGTCCAGCTCTGATGTTTCCAGACGCTTTCCTACAAAATCTCAAGGCAGCACCAACTCATTATTCACTGATCAGAAATATATTTGATTTAGTGGCCAAGCTTTTGATTCTGGCCTGTGCACTTAGAGGCTGCATTTGGTTATAGTAGCCCTGCTGAATCTCCTTTAGGGCTTTGTAAACCCCATTTCAGTCTGGCAGCATGGCGAGGCTGAGTGAAAGAAGCCTGTCTGAAGACAGATTGACGTCACATTCCCTCGTCTTTTGAGCAGACATAAATATTTTGAATGCCACGGAGGATTTGTTTGACGAGCTCCAGTTAGATGACTCAGTAGCTGTCCGTTATGTGAGTGGCGTATCAGGTAAAAGTGTGGGAAGTGTAATGTGGATGATAAAGAGGGCGTGTGTTCCTCCATCCCTTCCACCATGGCATATGGTGTGCTCGGCTCATGAGCCATTCCATGAATGCTGGCACGTTTTATGCCTGTGATGTGTGTGTTTATGATTTATTTGTAATACCTGTCAGTACTTGATGATGGATTAAGCGATAGAGTATTATTGTGTACAAAATAAAATGAAATGTTGTTTTTAGGCTTCTGCTTTGCCAAAAGTAATTAAAGTGACATAAAATATGAATTCGTTAAGTATTTTCTTTATTAGTCAATAAATAAAAACTTCCCAGAGTGAAGGCTGCCACTTGCTTCTTGCTGTTGCTGCAGCACTGCAAAAACGCCTGATCTAACTAAGACTTGCAATCTTATTTCTAGCCTAAAAGTCTTTTTGATCTTGATTAGAGAATATTATACTATAAGAGCTGATTCTTTGCTCTTATATAGTATCTAAAAATTGTTTCAGATATTTTTCCTATTTAAAGAAATCTTTAGACTAGTAACAAGTGAAATGATCTGTCAGTGCAGTAAGATATTTACACCTGGTAAGATTTCCTGAAATATGGAAAAAAATACCTTAAACAGTCCTAATAATCTTACAAAGTCTGCTCTTATTTAGTATGTTATTCTCAAAACAAGATCAAGGAGAATTTTAGGCTAGAAATAAGATTGCAAGTCTTAGTTAGATCAGGGGTTTTTGCAGTGAGCGGAGAGTGGTCAAGCTCCCTGTTAATACACTTGATTTCAGAAGAAATGGTAGATGAGCACGTGCCTTATCTATAAAGAACATTCATAAAACATACACTTGCTCCACATTACCATGGCATTGCCATGTCAGCAACACTGCTGTAACGTAATGAATATTCTACGTGCAATGGTGGAGTGAGCGTGAGTCCCCTGCCCTTGTACTTGAGGTCAGTTGTGGTCGTGGTGATTTAGTTCTGGTCGACTGTTAATCCTCTTAGCTGTCTCCTTCCAGGTGCTACTCCCACTCACCATCTTTAGGCCTTTTGACAGACCTCTTTTGTCCATTCTCCTCCATATCCGTGTCCGTCAATGTCATTAGGTTGGAGATTCTCATGTTCCTATGTGGGCGTGATGTCCTCTTGGTTGTGACAACTATCCTGTTATAAACATTACTAATCTTTAATCCAGTTTGACGATTGAATATTGCATAAACAGGATGAGTTTAAAGAAGATGACAAATTAATTGTTTGAGTGGAATTTTTAATCCCTATTTGTCCATCTCTGTCTCTCTGTCCAGCACTAAACCCCTAAAACCCTGCATGAGGTCTTAAATAAGCAGTTTGAGATTAACACACAGCTCCCTAGGTGCACTTCTTCTATCCCATAATGAACTTCAGGATTCACCTCTTCCATCTTATCCCTTAATACACTTCATAGTGCGCCCTATTACTCTGCTAATTGGAATCTTACTCTAAACACACTCACCCCTCCCTCTCTCCCCGATTCAGATCACAGTGTGTGAGTGTGTCGGCGTGCACCGTGTGTGGAGGAAGCCTAACGCCGCCTAAAGAGAGTGCTGGTGTCCAGTTGCTTCATGATGGCACACAGACGCACGGCTGTCCTGCTCTTCGCCTTCTACAGCATAGCCTCTGCAGGTAGGAGCTGTTTTCCTCATCAGCCCCCCGAACACCCCCCCAATCCACACACACACACACACACACACACACACACACACACAGTAATAATAACCGAACTGTGAATCTGCCGTGACATGGCACAAAACCTCTTTATCATCTGTGATATTTTTCTTACAGAGATGACGGATATGATTGATCATTTATTACGAGCGGCTCAGACAGCCGAGTGCCGTCTCATGACTCATAAAGATGAGAACACAGGTGCTTTTTCAGACCATGAGACAAGTGCTGCATTGAAAATTAAAGGGATAATAGTGCCTGGCCTTCTGATTTAAGGAAACGTTTGGTGAAGTCAGAACAAATTCACAAATGTTCACATCCCCCCCCCTATACCCCAAATGAAGATCAACCAAGACTTCCTTTAGTTTAGTCCTGGCACACAAATAATGGAAGGTTTTCACAATTGGTACACCAGCACATACAGTGTTAAAACGGATGCGTGATCTCAGATTGTCAGATTTGCTGACCTCCTCATCTCAAACTTGTGGTTTTTGTCACTGTATGAAATTCATTTATTTATGAAAATGGACAAAGTGCTTGAACTAGGTGGGCAGCCCACCACTTTTTACATTGAAATGAATGTAAAATTCAAAGGCAATCAAGCTTGCAGTGTTAGAAACTAAAGAAGCAGACTTCCTCCACCAACTGTATCTTGGCTGATCTACTACATTTGAGATTAGGTGACAGTTATGCAATTTAAACAATCCCTTTAAAGTCACACCTAAAACTAGCAGTTTAGAATTTTGCAGCAACAGAAATGTTCAAATCAAAGCAGCGCTTCTATTAAAACAGGGTTATCCAAGCTCTCTTTTTGGTTTGTTGTGAACTAGTCCTCTGTGCTCACACTTTGTTAGGGCAGTTCCTAATAAGCTCTGAGATAGATGAAACGTGCCGAATGCGTTAGTGTTTCGTGTGTTTGTGAGCATGGAGGGTGTGTTCCTGATAAGCTGCTCTTGTTTCTGAATCTCTTGTCAGAGCGAGTTGCCTGTTTTGTCAGACAATCACAGATCGCCCCTGTGCTCGGAATTTCCCTGCTCCCTCCCAGCATGCTCAGAGACAGCGGCTGTGGGGTTCCGAATTAAGAAAGTGCTGACAGCCTCTGCGTCTCACCCCAAAAAACAGAAAAACCCAGCCCAGCCTACCCTGTCTGGTCAGAGACATGGAGTAGGCGGAGACAGTTCACAGATCAGTTCTGTGCATGTATTTCTGTGCATTTGAGCCAATCACAAATGGCTTATACTGTTTTTGTCTGTTTTAGGAATATTTCAAATGTGTTGGTTTAATTTGTCCTCCATTTCGGAGTTTAGATAGAAGCCTGATCTGCCCAGAGACCGTCTGGGGGCTTCATAATATAGACTGTGAATCAAACTCTTCAGTATGTGCACACTTTTTAGTGCATTATATGAGAAACAAACTTTCATGTATGAAGCTCAGTCCTTGCTAAATACCAAGCAGCAACTGTGACTTTGAGCCTTTCAGCAAGAAAACGTCTCTGGATAGGATCAAGTCTCTGAAGCACCAGTTTGACAGCCACTCATAGTCGGCAGTTTGTCATTTTTCATGTCAGTCAGATGGCCACATTCTGTCAAAGTGGACAGTTCTTGGCCATGTTGAGGGATAGAACCTACAGCCAGGAGTCTGATGCTGTGAGAAAAGGTTCTATGTATAACCATTTGATCATCAGTGGTGTGTTGAGAGGATTTACAGTCCGCTGGCACGACACACAGACAAAAAGAGAAAACAATAAGAAACTAAAAAACAAGTAAATAAACCAGGAATGATGGCGGTTGTCAAATCCTTGTTGGATCATCGTGGTTTGGGGATTTGGCTGAAACCGGTTTTCATTGTTTTTCTCCTGACTGCTTCTTTCACCGCTCCCTCATGGCCGCCCTTTTTCGCTGAATTATTTAGCACCGACTTCCTGTTGATGATGCTCCGTTCATCCAGGCTCTGAATACTATTACCATTGGTCAGCTGTTACTGAATGTTATCTTGAGAAGATGGCTGCTCACATAAACACCCCTATTTCATTTCCACATATTGTACTTTCTATCTGCACAGTAACTTCAGCTCCTAAAATGTACCTGTATTTTGTATAACACACACTTTTCGTTTTGTGCATTCTATAATTTGTTATTTGTGTATTTGTTATTGTTTTCTTTTTCTTTTCTTTGGTATGTATTGTTTGCAAGGAGAAGCTCCGTGTCCATTGAATTGTCTTCAATTAGTTATAGTGCAAGTTAGGCAAGCATGAGCTGCTTTACAGTTACAGTTCAGAATGCAAAGCTAAACTCTGCAGGAAATTCAGCAGGTGGGCTGGTGACAACTTCTGCAAAGCCATATATTCCATATATGAGCCATTGCCCTCTAGCTGGCAGATTACTCACAAAATTGAAAATTGACAGAAATCTTTAATTAGCTTTGAAAGCACACCTTATTTTCATTTTCTAGACTTCTAACAGGTAGCACATTGATTTCATTGTCTGGATAAATGACATATCTGTGCTGTATACACAAATTCATTCTTTGTAGCTGCTGTCATTTTGTCATAATTGAGATTTTTAGGCATAAGCGTGATTAGTTGTCAAAAAAGCAAAGAACGTGGCTTTAGTGGCCTTAACATTACTGCTTTTGCTCTAAGTGTACTGTAAGAGAAAGGAGGAATTTGGTGGTTATAAGGTTCTGAGTGCTGTTGCATAGCCTTTGCATCAGTAAAGGTTAGTGGCTGTGCCAGGACATTAATAGGGAGTAAACACCATTCTTAGTCGAGCTGAATCTTTTAGGGTCCATTCCTGTTAGTGATGGCCAGGCCTGGGGACAATACCCTTCAGTCTGAAGTTTAACAAAGCTGTGGGTCTCCTGCTGTGACCTGCTCTTTAAGACAATGAACTCGAATACCTCTTCCTTTAAAGTGTTCATGCCAGCATTGTTGCATTCCCCCAAAAATTCCAACCTACAGGAAATCCACTCATCTGCAGTAGCTTGTCCATGCTGCAGTGACACCACTGAATCCTAAAGTTGTGCCATTACATGTTCCAAAAAGTGGCCTATTGGTTTTCTTAAATTCAGTTTTCCAGCTTCTCTGTATCCTTTACAATTTAACAATTGATTTGTGTTAGTGTGTGTTTAAAATATATGATAGTGACCTCAGTTTTGATTGGATTACTCGTTCAAAAATTAGCTAGGTGTGTTCTAGCTTAACAGAGAATATGCAAAACTGCTGTAAGCTGAATACACATATATGTGTGAATCCATTCATTCTAATGACATCACAAAGCAAACCGAGAATGTCACTTATGGCCCATACATTGACTGCATGTTTTTAAACATTTATATACGTTATTAAATGGTTTTATTTAAATCCAGTCCAAGATATAATTAGTATACAGAAAATACTACTATATAATCAAAAATGATCAGAAGTTGCTCATCTTACATGCTGCATTGACACGTCAGCACTACTGAGATTATTCAATTTGTGTTTATGTCAAGAAATGTAGCACAGATGTAAGTCGGAAACAAATAATGTCAAATGACGACATAACTTTTGATATTGCTGGTGATAGCTTCAGCTTCAGAGAGTCAATGCATCCCTTCCTTATAAATGATCCTTATTTAGTTTGTTGACGAAGCTGTCTAGACACATTGAGCTATTTGGTTCTGACGAGTTTGAGCCGAAAGTGGATTTATAAAGGTCAAAAAGGGGGACGTTTCAAAAGCCCAAATGAACTTTTCCCCTGGTGCTGAGGTTCTGTTTTTGTTTTGGACATAGGTGGCCTCCCCGAGAGACGTCCAGATTTCTTTTGTTTTTGGAAATTCAAAACTAGGACATTATCTAATCTGCTGCATCAACATTTTGGCCCATGATTCATTCCACATGGACTGTAGAGGCATTCACACTTCGTCTATATTTTCTTCTTCTTCTTCTTCTTTTTTTTTTTCAGTCCTGGCATTTTAGTTTCGAATAGACTACATGAACCCAGCCTCTTGGCCTTTATCATTAGGATGGGAATAATTAGAGTCGAAACTGTTTCCTAGATACAGTGCTAATATTTGCTCGGCTTCAGAAGTGAGTAATACATCATTTGTTGATGAAGGGTCTATATTTGCCTGTGTCCCAGATCAGTCATGTATACCTTGTTGCTAGACGGGATTTTTACCAGTTTATTTTCTCCCGCTGTATTTGGAGGCAGTTTCCTAGGTTTAAAGAAAGTCTTCTCCTCTACACAACCGCAGCACAGTTAGGGGTTCTAGTGTGAATGAGTCCTAATGCCGTCTTTTTTGCATGAAAATAACCTTTTGTTTATTGATTTAAACATAAATTTCTAATGTCCAAATAAAATTAAACACCTGTGCATTCAACATTTAACATCAAGGGAGTTTGAACCCCAGTGCCACCCCTTCCCTACAGTAACTCTATCTACTCTTCTGCCTCTACCTAATCCAGAGGACATCATGTGCAATTCATTAATAGCTCCCAATTGCTTTTCTATGGAGACTGTACAAGCTGCGTGTGCACAATTGAATGCCTGTGTTGGCCACTGATGCACGGCAAATTTAGTTGAATTCACTAAAGGAAGTTTACTAACGTTTTTAAAACTACTTGACAATGTTATTTAGAATTAAATTACTGTCCTAGATGTACAGCACACATGTCTACAATTTATATAATCAGTATGAATCAACTATTATCAATTTACCAAATGTGCTTTTTGTTCCAGTCGTACTGCTGCCTTTTACGTTAATGTACAAAGTCAGGTACTGTCACTGCTGATTCATTGTTATTTCAGCCACATGCACAGTACATAATGAAATCAAACAACCAGGACCAACAACAACAGAACACAACAGTGCAGACAGTACAAAAATGCTCAGAGTGCAAAGTGAGCAAGAGAGAGAGTGTAAGAAAGCATAAGAGCAACAATACAACAAGACAACATTTGGAGTAGTTGACAAAAGCAGCTACAGTACAGCTTTAAAAGAATACAATATTTTGACAAATTCAGTATGACACATTTAGAGACATGTTGTTGGTTCTGCACCGAACAATGCCAGCATAGTCATGGGGGTCCTCAGCACTGGAGATGTTCCCCTCAGCACTGGAGCTGTTGCTCACGATTCTCCCAGTGAGGAAGTCCAGGATCTTGTTGCAGAGGTTAGTGTTCAGGCTGAGGAATAATGGTGTTGGATGCTACACTGAAATCTATGAACAGCATTCTCCCATAAGTGTAATTTTCATTCAGGAGGGCCAGGTGAAAGTTTGTGATATGGCATCATCTGCTGAGTGGCTGGGATGATACGCAAACTGCAGGGGTTCCAGTTAAGGGACAGCTGGGATTTTATGTGCCTCATGACGAGCCTCTCAGGATGATTGGTGTGTGTGGTGGGACAGTAGTAATTGAGGCAAGACACTGATGATCTCTTTGGCACAGGGATGATAGCCATGGCTTTGAAGCACGTTGGAACAGCGGTAATGCTCAGAGGGACATTGAAAATGTCTGGGAGGACATCTGCCAACTGGACTGCACATTCTCTACTGGGCTTCCTGTCTGGTGTAGTGCCCTTCCATGGGTTGACTCTAATTTGAAGCAGGTTTTTATTGTCCAGGGAGCAAACACTGGTTAGCATGATGGACGGGGTACCTTGCTGGCTAGCATTAACTTGTAGTTTCGCGTGGACCCGCACCTGCTTGTCGCACTTTTTTCATGCAGCGCTTTCGATGTCCCCTTCCATGACCAGCGGTACCCGGCAATAACAATCTGATGTCACAGAGTTTGTCCAGTAGACCCTTGTTGAGGCAAGTTTCTTGTTGATATCTTAGTTGTAAGAGTGAAAGACATGTTCATAAGTCAAGTGAAAGTTGACTACAACTACACACACAGAGGCCTCGTTATCTTGGCCTTTCAGGCCATTTCCAACCCAGCATAGCAGTTGTGACTGAGAGTCAATCAATCATGACACTAGTTGGTAAGATAAGTGCTGGACTCCCACACACAAATGCACACACTTCCTGCTTTATCTTAACTGAACTGAGACTGAGATCCAATCAGTGGGCACAGCAGTCCTTGGGGAATTCTGATTGTATGTAATAAATGGGATTGCTGTGATAGGAAGTGTTTTGATTGGCCATGACTTTGGGTGTTTCCATGACTGTTTACATTCACAGGTGTTATAAATGTTCTTTTGGCAGATTTGGTTTGTTTAATTTAGGGCTGCAACAACTAATCGATAAAATCGATAATAATCGATAATGTCAACGAATGCCGTTATCGATTAGTTGGGCTGCTCACGTTACCACAAAATGCACACAGACACACAGACACACAGATACACACAGCTGCTCACAGTGGAGGTTACAGAAGCGTTTGCAGGAACACTTAAAAAGGAAACATGTTGGTGTTGGGGATGGTGAAACATCAGCAGGGTCAGTAAAAACTGTATCT
>JBBPDH010015536.1:0-11019 GCA_037974565.1 Clupeocharax schoutedeni
CAGGTAAGTAATGGAGTATAAAGGTAAATAATGGAGTGTACAGGTAAGTAATGGAGTATAAAGGTAAATAATGGAGTGTACAGGTAAGTAATGGAGTATAAAGGTAAATAATGGAGTATGAAGGTAAAATAATGGAGTATGAGGGCAAGTAATGGAATTAGAAGTTAAGTAATGGAGTGTGAAAGCAAGTAATGGAAAGTAAGTAATGTGGCATGAGAGTAAGTAATGGAGTATGAAGGTAAAGTAATGAAGCATAAAGGTAAGTTACGGACTAGAGCTAAATGTGAGAATGCGAATATACAAATTAGTTGGACAAGGCACTGCCAGGCCTTCCTTCAGAGTCAATGTGTAACGTTTGATTGATTCTGTGCGTATATAGACAACGTAATTGTCCACAGAATTCACAGCAAGAGAGTGGGTGTGATGATGATGTTATCAAGTGACTGGCACATAACTGAAAAATAAAAAACGGCAATAAAAATGTCTTACTGGGTAGACGATGAGATTCAGGAGCCTCTGCCAACACAGAAATGGTCAGGTAAATTCAAAGAATAGCCAAAAGGTGCTTTGTTTATTACCAAATCACAGAGTATGTCATGTCCTGCCTCCTGCACACCTCCCAGGTGCCGTTCCTCACCTCACCCAAACAGAATATTACACGACAATCTTTTGTTTCTGAAAGAACAGCTCTGGACTGGAATTCATTCTCCAGAGTTTTTCTGTGGAAAAGGTCTGAGAGAACTGATCCCCTTTCAATCACTCAACATACGAATGAGTGTAGGTCACCCAACATAGAGCGCCCTCTAGTGAAAATAGCTGCTTTCTACCCACTGTATCATTCCACCATTTCCATTAACATTATCCTCTCTGGGCGACATACAAACCTGCCCACTCTGTACACAGTGAACCTCTGAACCTCTCTGGAAGCAGTTCAGCTTACCTGACTCTGGTCCAGAGTGCTGAAGAGGACCGGAAGTGGCCCAGAACGATACACAGAATGGCTGTGTGGCGCTGGAATGCAAAAATGCTCCTGAAAGTGGTTCTTCAACTGCATTGATTTTATAGTGTCGGAACGCATTATAACTGATTACAAAAATGTTCAGTAAAAATGTCTTTTGACAAAAATACATTTTACAGACATTTATATCTATTTTCAAACACAAAATTAAATATATTGAAAGAGACAGAGACAGAGAGAGAGAGAGAGAGAGAGAGAGAGAGATGGTCCTGTTTGGTATGCTGCTGTTTTTTCCCCCCTCTCCAATAGGATTTTTCTAGTTGATGAATGGGTTACGGAGCGCAGCAAAAGGGGGGCAGAAAAGAAGCAGAGAGAGAAAATGTGAGAGTGGGACAGCTAATACAGAAAAGCATTACTGCTTAGCAAGCCCATTTCTCGCACAGCAGCACAGGCCTGAGACCTAAAGCGGCCTAAACGTGGGCGAGGGTCGGCCGTCCACCACGATTAGAGTCTTAATTACATACACACAAGCCTCTAGACTCAGAGGGGGAAAGGGAAGAGGTATGAACGGAGAATAGGATTTTTCACTGATGAACTCTCTCATTATTATGCGGCCGCTTACATATTCAGTAATTTTAAAATTGTTAAAATTACTTCTGATATTTTTGATACAAAAAAGTAGGGAAATGTAGGCACTGAACAATGAAGTGCACTAAAAAAATAAATAAATCTTATAAAAACGATGATTTGGCCTCTTAACTACAAAGGGTAAAGGCTGCAGTAGTGTCTCACTAAGAAACTGTGCAGTGCATTCTGCATTCTGCATGATGCTCCATGTGTAAAATTTAAATCTAATTCATAAGGGAAATAATTTGGCCTTTTCTCACCAGAGAAGGCCTTACATAAGCCCAGTCAGCAGATGTGTCTTTTTATATAATATGGCTTATCACACAAAGGAGCACTAAAACGACGGTAAGTATACGCTGATGCATCAACCTGAAGGTGTCGGTTCACATTAGATTAGAATTATCAAACCTATAGAAAGTCTATAGTTCACCTCATGATGTGTATGACTTGAGCTCATCTCACTGAAAGAATGAGTTGCTCTATGGTTAGTGACAGCTCTATATAAGGTAAGAAGCTGTGGCTCAGTTCCAATTGTATATTCACTATTAAACTATTTATTATCACTATTTAACTGTGCTGGAGCTAGGAGACTCTGATCAAGGTTAAATGTGCTCGAGCCACAGGAGTCTGATCAAGGTTAAGTGAATTCTGTCACATGGGGGCTGTGCCCATCTAGAAAAGAGGCGCAGACGCAGACTTCCATCTGTCTCTTTTATTTCAATCCAAGTTTTCTTTTAATTTCTTTTCATCTTTTTCTTTTTAATCCAAAACAAAGAAGCACGAGGGCCAAAGCTCAATAACAAAAAAGGAATACAAACAAACACAAACGTGAGGGTGGTCTGACAAAGTTAAACTAAAACAGAAACAGTGCACAAACCAAAGACCAATAACAATACAAACAAAATTATTTCTTTAATCCCTGACCAGCTGAACAGCTACATAAAGCCGACCAGATATTAGACCACACCCTCTGTCCACATAGAAATCCCCATTATTCTAGCGGCCGCTGACTGGGGCCATGACACAGTCAAAGCATGGAATTCTCTTTAAGGTTATATATGCTCATGCCAAGACATTCCTGTTGTGCTTAAATTTGTCACATGTAATGTCAATACATTTCAGCACACACAAGGTATAAAGATGAATAAGAAAACAAAGGCAACACCGACAACACCACTGTTTTCACCGACAGAACATTACGCTACACACCCAGAGAAATTGTTTTAGTTGAGAAGCACACACAAACCAGCAACTGGCTGAATGGAACTGAAGAAACTTTTTTTACACATGAGACAAGGCGAGCCTATCACTTTCACTGCAAAAATAGAAGAATTAACACCATCAGTGTAAGCATGTGTGTGTTACAGGCAGTGTAGACCTATGAGGGAATGTGATTAAAAGGTATATGTGTGTGTGTGTTTTTGTCCAAAAAACAAATACTAAATACTAAACAATGCTAAATTGTTTCAGCATTATTTACTAAAATCAAGTGTTGGACTGCAAATAATTCCTTAATCCATAGCAGGCCAATCAAAATCATATGACCAAAAAATGTTTCGGAATGTAATATCTTGTAAATTCAAGTCATTTCATTTGAAATCGGAGATTACAGGATAGAATGGCAAATAAAAATCTTGAATCCTGAATCTTGAATCTAGAATAGCACAGTAGATACACCACAGTGTCTCACTCACTACACAACAGGAAAAGGAGATGCAAAATAAGGGTTTCTTTTAACGTGGCCGGTGACGGAATCGGGTGTTGGTTTGACTGCCAGTCTGCTGAGAGCAGAAATTACAGATGTACTTGTGTTTCTTTTGCTGTGGCCAGTGAGTGAGTGAGTGAGTGAGTGAGTGAGTGAGTGAGTGAGTGAGTGAATGAGTGTGAATTGGAAGATGTTCCTGCAGGATGTCAGTGGAGGCCTGCGATTCAACCGGCGCTTCGCTTTTAAATAATACAGAAAGATGGCCCAAGAGGACCAAAACTAATTATAGTGCTAAACCACTTTCAGCTTTTCTCCGAGGACTTGTATAAAAAGAGCAGGTATAGTTTTGATAACGCAGCTCAGAGGCATAAAGTCCCTAAGAGAAACAACATGAGATTAGACTAAAAGAGGCTTTTAAGCTTACACTGATTAATGATGCTTCATTTGTTTCCTCAGTGGAGAAAAAGTTGTGTCTTTCTTCTTAATGAAGAGATACTTATGCTTGAGTGAGACAGCAAGCAGGAGAAGAGTTATTAACTTGATCCAAGGAACTTAACAGCATGCATATTTGCAGTATTTAGTAGATGCTTTTATCTAAAGGGGGCAGTCTCCCTGGAGCAACTTGGGGTTAAGGGTCTTGCTCAGGAACCCAGTGGTGGTCTGCTGAAGGTAGGATTCGAACCCATGATCTCTTGGTCAAGAGACAAGTATCCTACCCACTAGACCACCATGACACTATGTAAAACTCAGACCCCCTTTAAAGTATTTTATTATATATTTTATACATTTAAGGCCATTCACAGAAGTCTGTGTAAACAGTGCAGTACTTCGTTTAACCATTTTTGCCACTATTGCTCCTCTTAAGTATTTTTTTCTATTAAATTATGCTCAGTGCGCTTTTATGAGTAATTGAATGGACAGTGTCTGAACCATGGTGAAGTTTTTTAGAACTGGGAATGGTGGCTGGGAAACTTTTCAGTTGCAGCTCCGCAATTATGGAATGACTTGCCATGTCATGTTAGGCAGGACCCTTCACTCACAGTTTAAATCTCGATTAAAAACACACTTTTACTCCGTGGCTTTCAACCCAGAGTGAGGTGGGGATCCAGAGTGAGGTGGGGACCCAGAGTGAGGTGGGGACTGATGTGGTTGATACCATTCCTTGGCACTTATTTCTACCTGTTTCTTTTATCTATTAGCTTGTGTGTCTCTGTGCTTTCGTGTTCAGTTTTATTGTACAGCACTTTGTTCAACCTTGTTGTTGTTTTAAAGTGCTTTATAAATAAAGTGGTATGGTATTCAAACATGACATATGGACCACATAAATTAACATTTGAGATATCACAATGTATAGTTGGGTCCTTCTGAGTTAGACCACTATTTTAAGCTCTGATATCTCACATATGGAGCCAGTTGTAATGCCAGTAAATAAATATTAGTGGCAAACAGGTTGCATCATTTGGGCTCAGCTCAGGTTTTCCATCAGATGGCCAATAACAAGCTACCAGGTAACAACTGAGCTTAATCCTTAACCAAGCTGCCAACGGCGGAACACAGCAGGTAAACTCAAATAGCCAAACCTGTCCTATTTTTTTTTGCCCAGCAACTGAAAGAGACAGCTTAGCAAAGACAGGCCAAGCAAAAGCTGTGCCCTGCGGTGGTGAAGCATCAATGATTACTGCAGCTCTATTTCTGCCAGCATTAAAGAGCATTAGACGTGGATTACCTTGGCAGGCAAGGCACATTACTGGAAGTTGAGGTGGATAAAAAAAAATTAATATGGAGCTTAATCAGCATTTGTATGTCAATAAAGTTCAATAATGTTTTCCTCGAAAGGCTCACAATCCTTTTTTGCACTTGTGAAGGATCTATAACGTAGAAAATTTGAGAAATTACAATTACAGAGAATTGTCGTATTTGTGTGCGCTTCCTGGAAACAATAAGCTCATTCCTCTTTCGAAGCATATTGATTTCTCTTGCCTTGTTTTCTTTTGGCCATAGACATTAATGGTAGTGGTGTGTGTCCTCATACAACAGCTACTTTGGCCTCATTACTATTAGGATCTCACCTCCAGGCCCCAGGGCAATGGCTGCCTCTCTGACAGAGGCGAGAACTAATTGGAACTCAGAGGGATGTACACGGCCATTATCACACACACACATTCTCTCTCTCACAAACACACACACACACACACACACACACACAGGTGATTCTACATTCCGTGCCACTGCCACAATACACGAAGCGGAGAAAACGCAGATCAAATCGAAGATTGGCGAGATGGCAAACGACTGCTGATGCGAAACAGGAAATAAAACTGGTGACAGTTCAACTTGTCATCGTCCTGACAGCCCTTTGTCTCCGTCAAATCCACATTTGGAACTGCTAACGCTGTTCTTATTTCTGATTTAGCCTGACTAAAGGAACACTCCAATGTTTCTCAAACTAATATATATTTATCACAACATATTACTCAGTATGGACATTAATGTTGTTGAGATTCTCTGCATGTGGTATTGGCTCAAAATACACTTAATGCATCTTCCCATTGACTTCCTTTGTAACTGGGTTTTGCATCATTTTATGTAAGTAATGGGGGTGTTATTGTACATTTACATTTACATTTACGCCATTTAGCAGACGCTTTTATCCAAAGCGACTTCCATTCCTAACTACAGGGGGCAGTCTCTCCCTGGAGCAACTTGGGGTTAAGGGTCTTGCTCAGGGACCCAGTGGTGGTTTGCTGAAGGTAGGATTCGAACCCATGACCTCTTGGTCTGGAGGCAAGTATCCTACACACTGAGCCACCACCACTTGGTGGTATAATAAATATAATATAATAAATTGACGGCATGTAGAAGACACTTTAATTCAAAGCCACTTCCATTCCCTGACCACAGGGGGCAGTCTTCCTGAAACAACTTGGGGGTGCGCTGAATTTAGCGTTTTTTGGTGTGAATTTCTGTCAAAATCCTGATGAACACAAGGAAATTGGTATTGTGTTTACACGCCATTCAGTTGACGTTCTGGAGGACTGGAAATGTCACATGATTCAAGGGTGAACTACTTTATCGGTGGTGATGTTTGTTCCTTTCCTGTCTATGAACCAGGAGGACTTTTAAAACAAGCTTAGTTTTAAAAAAGAAAATGGATCCATGTTTTTAGAGCAGAAGTACCCACAAAGACGACCCATGCGTAAACACTTTGGAAAGAATTACTACTACCATCAAACAAACAGCAATTTGAAAACGCCACTCTGAAGTCAGTCAAGTGCAGCTACAAAATGCAATAAAAACACACAGAGTGTGTTCATTAATCTAAGATTTGAAAATGGATGAGGCCTTAATGTCAGTCAGTTTAACCTAACTTGACCCAGGCACAAACTTGGAACCATGGCAGGGTTAAGAAATGTAGACCTCACAATAAACAGTATAAACTTGCAGCTCAAAGAGTAAAGAATGTGATTATTAACATGTTATAAAGTGTCTAATGGACAAAGACACACATTTCTTTCCTCTCATTGGCAACTGCCTGAATTGCTTGTGCAGGTGGATGTTTTGAAAATGATTGAAGGGCAAGAGATTTATTCATTTCCCCTCTCTCTCTCTACCAGGTCAAACATCATGTCAATTGCTTCCGATTTGGCTCCTGACCTGGAAAATTGCTTCCAATTGTAAAAATTGGGGTCAAATCAGTGTTAATCAGTGGCAAAAAATGACTCTGTTTTAGAAGAGGAAAACATAATCAGGAAAACACTTTATTCCTTAGTTACACTCAAAAAAGGAACCACTGCATTAACTATATTCAGCTACGCCAGACATTTTCAGTCAAAGAGAGTCAGACACAAGCCTCAGCACAAAACTTAGTAGTTTATTCATCTTTTATTGAATTGTCTTTGAGCCAAAATAATGCAATTAACCGCATCTATATTCTATCTTGTCTAAGTCATATATATATATATATATGTGTGTGTGTATATATATTATAATTCATATATATCATGTTACCTACATAAAAGACAATTCAAGTATTTAATTGTGACATTTTCTGTTTATATAAAGGATTAAGCTTTTATACTAAAGGAAAAACACATGGAGTGATAATATGGGGCCTTGGTTCACTGTTTAATGTATAAACTTAAAAAATATCACAATGAAATACTAATACTTGCATTGTGCTGTATTTAAGTACCTGGTTTATAGAAATAGCAGCTGGTGGCCTGCTGGTTAGGGACTTGCCTCTGTGATCGGAAGGCCGTGGGTTTGAATGTCAGGACAGCCAGTGGTACCACTGAGGTACCCCTGAGTTAGACTAAAGCAGTGGTCCCCGGCCTTGATTTCGTCCCGGACCGGTTTAATATCAGAAACTATTTTCATGGCCTGGCCTTTAAGGAGGGGCAGATAATTATACGTATTTATTAGGGGTGGGCATAGATTATTTTTTAAAATCTAGATTAATCTCAATGTAATCTTGGAATTAGTCCAGATAATCTACATTAAAATGGCTCATTTGAATTCTGCCATAGGTCTGAAGCGCCCCACCCCCAAAAAAATGATCCCACTGCCTATTTTTATAGTGTAAACCATAAATATGCCTCCAAATGTTCTCACGTCAACGCAGCACGTTAATGCCATTAACGTCCTACCACTAGTATTTATACAAATGCATGATATGCATAAAAATTATATTTAAAAAATATAATAATGGGGAATCTTTAAAATAAAATAATAAACGTAAATCCAGTGTGTACTCCCAGCTTTATTAACAGCATTTTCATGCAAGTTTTGTTTTTTTTTGCAGGCCGGTACCACATGACCCACGGTGCAGGTCCGCGGCCCGGGGATTGGGGGCCACTGCACTAAAGTACCGTCCCCAGACACTGCTCTCCTCACACTAGGCGCCATAACAGTTTCACTTGGTGAATGGGTTAAATACAGAGAACAGCTTCACACTGTGTGCTGTACTGTAGTTCCCAAATGGAGGTTCCAGCAATTTTTCATTTTTGTTAAATCATATTATTTTAAGTTATCGGAAGTTGCTTTGGAGTCAAAATAAATCCAACTACAATGACAAACAGCATTAATGGGTAAAGAAGATTCATTTACGTAGATTGTCTCTGTATTACAGCTAAGAACACTGATGTCCATATCTTTAATACAGAGATCCTCCTGGGCTGATTTTCCTGGGCCGCACTAAACCTGGGCCGTGAGAGAGGTAGTGTTTCAGTCTTCCGGTTCAAATGCATGTGATCTCAGGCCTGAAATTGAACATGAGACGGGGAGTCGGGTCTCGTTTTTCAAGAGAATGCTCCGCTACTTACAGAAAACAACTCCTGCAAGAGAGAAAGCGTACTTGCAGGAGAATATAATCTCTGAGCCGGTTCCCATTGAAAACAAGACAGAGAGAGAGGTAGAGAGAGAGGCAGAACGCTTAATTAAGGATCCCATGCAAGGAGAGAAGGCAGAACTAAAGCACGCAAGAAAGAGAGTGAAAGGGAGAGAGAGAACAAGAGATAGCAACAACTTTAATTGAAGCTTTTTGTTGTTATTTTGTTGCTGTTGTGAAAAGGAAATGGAATAAGGTCTGTATGATGAAGTCTATTCATTGCAGATCATCCAAATGGACCACAAAGGTCCCGTCTCTTTCCCGAATGCCTTTGAGAAAACAGCTCCTGATCAAGAATCAATAACTCCCTCATTAAAAGGGATACATTCTTGGTGAACCCTGGTGTTTCTTAAAGAGATGCTTTCTTAAAGGATAGGAATCTACAATTTATTACCACAGACAACTGTTTCTCCCAGCTTTTTTCAGTGGTGGGTCTTTGGTGGGTAATTTGTAATGTGGGCAGAGCTTTCACAGCCTCAGGATCAACATCATTTTCACCCCGATGAACACAACCAAATATAAATGCACCTTTGAAAACAAAAGCTATAATATTTGACCGTTTTTGTTGATGAATAATAATCAGACAATAATGTCAGACATACAAATAAACAAGTAATTTATATCCCATAAGCCCCCATAATCTAAAGTGAAAGTGACCATTTGTCCTACGTGAACACAGCACACAGTGTGAACAGCACGAAATACTTCCTCTGCATTTAACCCATTCACCAAGTGAAGCAGGGGGCAGCAGGAACACGGCGCCCGGGGAGTATACCTTGCTCAGGGTGCCTCAGCGGTCCCTAGCGGTCTTGGGAATCGAACCCGGACTTTCTGGTCGCAGGGCGGATGCCCTAACCACTAGGCTACCAGCTGCCTCCACATATGTGATGTCCATCTGTGTTGTTCACACTCCTCACCATCTGGGGAGCTATTGGTGACATTATACCTCTTGGTTAAAGTACGGACTGAGCATCGTCTCAGATTGTACTGAGTGATCTCACCTTGTCACTCTTGTCTGCTTTGATTCTGTTGAGTCTGTTTTGTACTCTCACTTTGCTTCTTAACCAGAACTGAAAACCACATACACACACACACACACACACACACACACACACACACACACACACACACACACACACACACACACACACACACACCACAAAACACCCACCTCCCCCTACCTCACCCCTATCCCCCTTGGTTAACTCAGACTTTAATAACCAGTTAAAATATCACAAATTCTGTAAAAGACTCTCTCTCTCTCTGTTTTTTATGCTGCTACAAACCGCACAGTCATTTTTATTGCCGTTTTAAATTGCACATTTTTATTTATTGATGTCCTGCATTCTCCTGCACATTTGCACTCTTGCGCATCTCTGCTGCTAAACTATAGTCCTGTTCAAATACTGGACTTGTCCTTAATGTAGCCATTGTCATTTGCACTAACGTTGTCTTGTCCTAAATCTTTTAGGGGTGTCCTGCCTCGTTTAGGGGTGTCCTGCCTCGTTTAGGGGTGTCCTGTCTTGTTTAGGGGGTGTCCTGCCTCGTTTAGGGGTGTCCTGCCTCGTTTAGGGGTGTCCTGCCTCGTTTAGGGGTGTCCTGTCTCGTTTAGGAGGTTTCCTGTTTCGTTTAGGGGTGTCCTGTCTCGTTTAGGGGGTGTCCTGTCTCGTTTAGGGGTGTCCTGTCTCGTTTAGGGGTATTGTTGCTCTTATTCTGTCCTGTTTTGCTCTTGTGTTGCTGGTCCTGGAGGAACGTTGTTTAATTTTTACTATATACTGTGTATATGGTAGAAATGACAATAAAATCTACTTGACTTGATATTCCTGCTGGTGTTTCCTGACTGTTGCATATCCTTACAATCTGATTATATACATAAGTTACTACATTACTTGCACTTAAGTTATGCACAGTCATGTGCCGCATGCTTATGATTGGTTAAAGGTAACTGAATATTAAGCACTTTGTTCCACCGACAAACGTTATCTCTATCAAACCTGGAAATAAAACACACCAGAGATCTCAAGAGGCATAAAAATGCCCATAATATATCTAAAAGATCAGATAAACCTTTATTAATCCCACAAGTAGGAAATTTGCATTGCTGCAGCAGAAAGTGGACAGTACAAAGTTAAGAGTAGGAAGTTAAGAGCATATGATATGGTATATTAGACTTTTCAGCTTTAGGTCTTGACTTTGTTAGCTTTCTGAAGCTGGTAGCCTAGTGGTTAGGGCATTCACCCTGCGATCAGAAAGTCCGGGTTCGATTCCCAAGGCCGCTAGGCACCGCTGAGGTACCCTGAGCAAGGTACCGTCCCCGCGCACTGCTCCCCGGGCGCCGTGTTC
>JBBPDH010015590.1:0-11017 GCA_037974565.1 Clupeocharax schoutedeni
GCAGTTCAGCTCTGTCCTTTCTACCATTTCATGCTATTCATTGGACCTGAACTGTTTGAAATTCAATTAAATAAAGAAGCTTGAAACATTGGGGTGTTCTAAAACTTTTGACCGATAGTGTATATGTAACCATATATTACATATACTATATATTACTTATAGGTCTAATAAAGGGTCATCTTATCTCTTAAATTATATATGGACCCTGGTATCATTTCATCAGGATTTATCAGTTAGACAGATAACTGAAGCTCAAAGCCTGACCAATAGAATGAGGGATATGGATATTGTTGTTATGTACACCTGAGATCATCTCTCCTCGGGTTCTTGGATGTTCCTGCATCCAGCCAAACGTAACGGCGATGATGTATTAAACCTAGTGGTAATTCTTTCCATAAATAATATTATTGTGATAGCTACTCTTATTATCATATTTTTATTACTGGCTTCAGTTACCCAATTTACTGAAAATCCCTGCTTTGTGACATATTCTCCACTCCCCCAGAAGTGCAGGTGAGCTCTTCAGAAAGGCGACCCCTGAGGCCACACTCACCTTCTGCCAGTGTCTCCTCCACGGTCACCTGGTGGCGTCCCACTGTGAAATTGCGGCCTATAAAGTTCCCACCAGCGCCACTTGATCCTCCTGACCCCCCAGCCCCTCCAGAACCAGGGCCGGAGCTGACCAGCTCTCTCCGGGAGTCGAAGAACTTCTTCATGGTGTTGATCACAGGAACAGAGGATAGGAAGGTCCAGTTCTGAGTAGGAGAGCCTGGGTCTGAGCAAGAAGGCCTGGTCTTGAGCAGAAGGGCTCTGTTTTCAGCAAGAGGGCCTGGTCTCGAGAAGGAGGGCGCAGTTCTGAGCAAGAGGACCTGGTCTCCAGCAGGAAGGCCCAGTTCTGAGCAGGAGGGCCTGGTTCTGACCAAGAGGGCCCGGTTGTTAAGCAGGATGGCCCGGTTCGAACAAGAGGACCCGGTTTTGAGCTGCAGGACCCGGTTTTAAGCAAAAAGCCCCTGGGGCGATGATGCTTTGCAGGCTGTTACTGTAAACAGATGAGCTCCTGAGCTGAATCAGCAGGAGCTACAGATACAGCTGCATCGCCTGCGTGTCGTGATCAGTGCGTGTCCAGCAAGGACCCTCAACACACAAAAGAACCCCGACACGCAAAATAACTTTAACACACAAAAGGGCAGGGAGAACTGTATTTCTAACCACTGCCATCCAACATCTGGCCCAGCTGCTGCAGCTGATGGCTCAGAGGGGCTCAAAGAGCAGCACTGGCGTCCCTCAACAACACAGAGGGCAAACAAACCGTGTGCATAGGACCGCAGGCTTAACCAAAACCATAACCATGTCTCTGAGCTGCCTGGGTCTGAGCTGAGTGAGAGAAAAGAAAAGTGAGCCACAATCTGTTCTGTTTATTAAGCTTTAGGAGGAGATCAAGGTTCCTGAGCTCGGCCTGCCCCTGTCATTCAGCATCGCCAACATCAGGACAGAGCTCAGGACGCTATTAGCCAGTCATTTGATGCCTCACACACAACATCACAGTGCAAATCATAATACACAAGCACCATTAAAATACACACACAACTACCTAGCCTGCCGGAGACCCCAGACCCACTAGCTGAGCAGCTAACGGACGACTTCGACTCGGCTAGCCAGTTAGCTTGTTAGCTAGCCCATGAAAATCACACAAAATGACGCTAATAACCGGTTTCAATTTGTACACAATACCGTTATCTAACAATTCGCCTTTAAACTAAGATATTTCATCGCTCTGTAAACATGACAGCATACTGAAAATGCATAAATAAATGAGATAAAGGGCTGTTAGCTTGCTATGCTAGCGCTCGCAGGAAACCGGCTCCTGCTTCACATCACAGACTGATAACATCCACATTAACTATCGGCCTGCAAACGGCATCCGTCTGTTGTAATGGAGGATGAAAAAGGGCACCGGGAGCGGGAGCTCGGCTCCGGTTCTGTGTGTTTTTCTTTCCCGGAGCTCCTTGTTGGACCGATGTGTTGCGGAACAGGGAGCCCTCCGAGACGCTGGAACATCACCAATCTACAACGCACACCCTTGAGCTGTCCAGGGCAACGGAGCGTTTAGAGATCAGCGGAGCCAGAGCAGATGCGCGTAATGCGCGTTAATGCACTCCAGATGTTCAGTACAGCTTTCCACTAGACATGCTTCAGATATTACAGGCCATCAATAATACACGCACACCATTTATTCCTTATTTACTTTGTATTGTTTATTCACGCCTCACTGGAACAAACCGCCCCTCAGTATCAGATCTGTAGCTTTAAAAAGCTGATTAAAAACCGCACTATTCTCCTCCAACTTCTTTAAAACATTTGCACTTCAGTTGCATGTTCAGTGCGTTCTTTTGTTTCTTTTCTTTCTTCTGATATTTTTATTTTTTGTATTTCTGTAAAGCACATTAAATGGCCTTTTGTGTATGATAATGTGCTATATAAACAAACTCGAACCTGAACTTGAACACCCGTCCCAAGAGTATTTTTTATCTACTTTGTATTACATTAAATTTTATTATACTGTGAGTTAAAGTTTATGTAGCGCAGTCAATAGAGGAACCTTTCAGAAAAAAAAAACATTCCCCTAAGAGTTACACAAGTATAATTGTACGTGACAAATAGAACTCTTGATCGTGTAGTAGACTATATCAGGAATAGTCCTCACCTAAAGGTTTCTCCAGGAATGATACTACACTGAAATCAATACTACATAGTTCAAATATTCAGATATTATTTGCATACATAGCAATATATATCCAAAGCAATGCTTGTTCGGTCAGAGACATCCAAAGTCAGTCATGGGGTCCAATGGTCAAAAGTTTTTTTGTTAACATATTCAAACACACCTGTCAAAGCATGCAAAGAGCTTCTTAAGTATCCAATGAGCAGATAAGGTAATGAGGTAAAGTGTGGGCAGACCCAACTCTGTCTCAGCTGATGCTTAAGCGTGTTTGTTGTCAATGTGCACTGAAATATTAAAAATAGTCTTATTAAATTAGACAAAAATAAATGAAATGGAGAACTAATAATTTTATTATTTAGGCCCTTTGACCTTTATGATCTTACTAAAAACACTATTTAAAATGAGTAGACTGCATACTAATGGGGCTGTGTGAATAAAATGAATTGAATTAATTGTCAATGTTATTTTATTTTGTCCAAGACAGACTAAAGAGTGATTTTCTACCGTCTTTTCTTTCCCACCCGTTTTCAGGGGATCTCCGCCCACTCATTGGGCGGGCCGCATGTCAGTGAAAAATAATAACCAATCAGCGGAGTAATTGGAGCCAATCACAGCACAGAAAGGCGGGACTGAGCACATTACGGGTGGGAAAGGGTCATGGCAGCCATTCAATGAGGAAATGAAACACGATTCAGCTGAACAGAGCCGCCACCCACAGCCACACACACACAAACCAAACAAAATCCAGCCTTTGGCATCTCACACACTCCATTTTCCTCTCTCTCTCTCGGGTGGGGTATCTGTTCAGGTAAGACATGAGCCCATAAACTCATTATTTCTTTGCTTATTTCTTTTTTCATTTCTGTATTCTTCTCCACTTCTGACATACTTTTCACATTAGACATTTCAGGTCAGAATAGAAAATAGTGGCACGTACTAAAACTTCTGCTCCGTTTTGTCACTCGGGTGCAGAGAGACTTGGCTTGGTTGAACTCAAGTGTAACTCCTAGAGAATCTGATTCGGCTCTTTTGATGCGTGTATATAATAAATCCGCTTTAATGTAATTCAGAAGACATTTCACTGGCGCCACGCTTTCAACTGGAAATATCAGACGGTATACAACGTCCTCAATTCTTGCTTAGAGTGAAATGAAAGCAAAAGTGTTGATTCGTGCTGAGCCGACACATTTGATTCATGAGTCATTTAATTCATAGAGGCGTATAAACACATCACCCCACTACACACACTTAAAAATCTTCAAACTATCTCTCACTAATGACCAAGACAGTCGTTTTTACACGTAATTCCTCAACCGATCGAGGTGGATTCAGCATGTTTTAGTCTTTACATTTTTGAACGATGGAGAAAAGTAACTGTAATGGATATTTGTGCTTTTCTGAAGTGCGCAATGCGCTTTAAAATGTCTTTAAATGTTTTCAGCCAAACAGTAAACTAAAATAATCGGATGTTTACGATCAAATCCACCCAGTAACGAAGTTAGAGGAGTTATTTGCTCAGCTATGCTAACTCCCGATGAGTCACGTGCGCACATCTGTCAGCTCCTGCTGTTTATTAATAATTGACAGTAAAATTCAGACTATTCTGTAAATCTATCCGACTCAATTCACCTTTAGAGCACAGACACATACTGAACGGTAATGAGAACAGGGTTATTATTAAGTTTCATTTATTTATTATTGAGTTTTTCATTATTGAAAGGTCGTGCACAAGAGAAAAGATGTGCATCAAGTGTACGTAAAAAACTTTACACTTTATCAGAAACCCCTCTATTCCTCATTATTGCTGCAGTGGACTGTTCTCAGCACAGCAGTGACACTATAGTATGTGTGATGCTTGTAGAAACTGAAGGTAAAACAAATGAGTTAAACCATTTAAAGTGTAACAGAAAACTTGAGAATGAGAAGCAGGGAGCTGAAATGTAACACACATTTAAGATGGACTGAGAAATGATGATGGGGGTGACGGTGATGACGAAGATGTCTAAACAGGAACCAAGAAGAAAGTAGATCATAAGAACCAGAATCAGAAAACATTATTGTTTCTAGTGTGTGTGTGTGTGTGTCTGTGTGTGTGTGTGTGGCGCTGTGTATGTATGTTTAGGTTGAGAGTAACTCACCCCCTGGGGGGTATTCCAGAAAGCTACATAACCGGGTAAGTTCAAGGGTAAGTTAGTGCAGAACTTACCCGGTTATGTAGCATAACCTGCTTTCTGGAATACCCCCCTGATGAATGTAGGGTCACAAACACACATACACACACACACACACACACACACACACACACATACACACCCATTGTGCATCAACAGATGGGCAGCAGCCTCTATCTGTACACTGTGAAGGAGGAGTTACAGGGGAGGGCTTCCAATAAAGTAGCCAGGGGGTATAGTTGCTATAGGGTCTTGTTGATTAATTATAAATGAGCATTCAGACACAAGTGACTCCAAACAGATGCCCCTCTGACCCCCTTTTGTCTTTCTGTGTGTGTCTCTGTGTCTGTGTGTCTGTGTGTGTGTGTGTGTGTGTGTGTGTGTGTGAAAGGTGAGAGGAGAACTTCTGTAATTACAGGTTTGTTTCTCCTCCTTATGAGAGAAAAGGTGACCCGGTCATTTAGCCTGCGGTTTCTGAAAGCATTATTCATTAGCTCTGTTTATATGTTCATATATTATTTATTAGTCAGTTATTACTGTTGTTAGTTATTTATTAACCCTGATTCCTATATGGTCAGAGCCGCTGCCATCGGTTGGTTTGTGGCTCTGATTTCCTTACAGTCAAAGTAGCAGGGGCCAATACAGGTGCCCAATAAGAGCAGAGCTCATTTGCATATATCATTCTTAAAGGCACAGTCTGTTTAATGCTGTTTAATTCTGAGGGATAAATACAAGTCAGAAAACGGTTGTGTAAAAATGAGTTCTGGTTGAATTATGGATTCTATTTTAGTTACACAAACATGATGGAAAAATGAAACAAAAGGAAAATGTAGAATACAGCCTCTTTAAAAACTCCAGTCAGGCTGACACCCACTGACTTTAGCAGGACACAACACTCTCTGGCTGACTCTGAATACTCTAGCTGACTCTGCCTGGTTCTAACTGACTCAAACTGTTTCTGAATGACTGTAATTAACTCTGGCTGACCTGATATTTGTTTTTGTTTTTCAGGTTTTCACATTGTTTTGATCCAGAATCACCATGGCTGCAGTAAGTTTCCTCTAAAACCTAAATAATACTAAAATGTTTTCTGCTCTTTCACTCCACTCACACCTCCAACCCTTACGTCTGCAACCTGTAAATCAAATCACCACACCTTCACAGCGTCTGTTCATCATCTCCCTTTTCACACCTTCACCATGTCTGTCCATCATCTCTTTCTCCACGCCTTCACCACGTTTGTTCATCATCTCCCTTTTCACACCTTCATCATGTCTGTCCATCATTTCTTTCTCCACACATTCACCACGTTCGTCCATCATCTGCTTCTCCACACCTTCACCACGTTTGTCCATCATCTCCTTCTCCACACCTTCACCACGTTTGTCCATCATCTCCTTCTCCACACCTTCACCACGTTTGTCCATCATCTTCTTCTCCACACCTTCACCACATCGATCCACCATCTCTTTCTCCACACCTTCATTATGTCCGTCCATCATCTCCTTCTCCACACCTTCACCACATCCGTTCATCATCTTCTTCTCCAGACCTTCACCACATCCGTTCATCATCTTCTTCTCCACACCTTCACCACATCCATCCACCATCTCTTTTTCCACACCTTCACCACATCCATCCACCATCTCTTTTTCCACACCTTCACCACATCCATCCACCATCTCTTTTTCCACACCTTCACCACATCCGTCCATCATCTCCTTCTCCACACCTTCACCACATCTGTTCATCATCTCCTTCTCCACACATTCATCACGTCCGTCCATCATCTCCTTCTCCTCACCTTCACCACATCCGTCCATCATCTTCTTCTCCACACCTTCACCACATCCATCCACCATCTCTTTCTCCACATCTTCATTACGTCCATCCATCATCTCCTTCTCCACACCTTCACCACGTCCGTCCATCATCTCCTTCTCCACATCTTCATTGTGTCCCAACTACAGTCGCTGTCATTAAGCCATCTAGAACACGCAGCACCAAACACTGAGCCTTGTTCCCTCTGGAATTCTCCTCCCAAAAACATCTGGACTGCAACAACTGGCCCACAGTCACACACCCCTCATGACTGACCTCTTCTTTATTGTGGGATTAATACTGTGTGTTTTTCTTGTATTTAAAGCATTCAAAACATCTTTAAATAAACGGCGAAGTGTTCTATAAATGATAATTGTAATACTAGTAACAATGGTAATAATAATAATAATGACAGGATAAAGGTTATAATTATCATTGCAGTTAACAATGAAAATAATAAAAAGCAAATGGTTGATTATATTTCTGTAGTGGTAGTAGTAGTAGTAGTAGCAGTTGTGGCAGTAGGGCGCGGCCAGCTGTGAGCTAAAGTCATGCCTTGCCTCACTCTAAGGCACACATACATTTTTCTCTTCTGTCTGACTGCATACATACATTAAGTGGTGATGAGTCAACTTTTTATGCTTTAATAACACAGGAAGGAGGAATTTTGCAATACAGGCTACTTAGCAACCTTTATTGTTACATATGTTTTCACACAGACCTCCAGCCTCTGTTGACTTAACTGTGGTCATAAACTCATTAACAAACACGGACTCGGCTTCTGCAACAGCAACAGTCTGGAATGTTCTGAAACACACATGATGTTTACTTCAGTACTCTACTGAAACAGGCACATACGCACAGTCTCTATTAGTTTTATATCGTCTATGGACCCCCAGTGAAGCTTCACGTGTTTCTGTTTTTGAGTGTTTATATTTGTGAGTGTACACTCTTTTCTTTGGGGACTACTTAGCTTCACAACACATTGCATGCGTACCAGGAAACCCCACAAGACCTGTCATGTTGGAGATGCTCAGCCGTCCAGACATCACAGTTTTGCTTCTTCTTCTCAGTTTGGTCCCCCCATACCCCCAGTTTAATGTTGGGCTGATTGCTGTATTACTACACTATCTATCATGTGTGACTGTAGATGTTTTGGTGGAGCTCCTGTATTTCAGTGTGTGTGTTTCTGTGCTACAGTTGGGAACCCGTGGAACAGTGGTGGAGGCACCAGGCTTTAATGCTGAGAAGGATGCAGAAGGTCTGAGGACAGCAATGAAAGGAGCAGGTGAGGAACACAGACCTGCAGCACCTGGATCAAATCATCAAAGTATTTTAATCACATTTGTTACACTTGGTTCTCATCTGGTTATTATGTGGCAAATATACAAATCAGCTCATATATAACAACCAATCAGCTGGAGGGGGGTGATCTAGTCACAAGGAGACAGCTCTAAGTACGCCTCTGTGCAAAGGTCTTGAGCCCCACCCTCATTTCTTCCTATTCTACTAGAGATCCATACTTCCTTGTGTTTGTAATGTGGTCTTGAGTTTCTCCAGGTTTTCTAAAGGACTTTTAAAGACTCTCATTTTCAGTCCAGTCTCTGATTTAAAAGGGACCAAAGTCAGATCAGTTTAAAATACATGTGGATGAGAAGTCCTGATATAATCCTAATAGTCAAGATGCCTGGAGTGACGAAGTGTAAATGAGCTCCAGAGCCCTGAAGAGCAGAGTCTGTGTGTGTGTGTGTGTGTGTGTGTGTGTGTGTGTGTGTGTGTGTGTGTGTGTGTGTGTGTGTGTGTGTGTGTGTTATGCAGTGATAGTTAGATTAGTGTAACAGGCATCAGCTGAGACCAGCGTGAATCATGTTAAATAAAACACACCCTCTGTGCTGGAGTGTTGCTAGAGAAAACCTCATGTGTTGTAAATTAACTCCCACTCCCTTGTTTTAAGGTGGACTCTATAGCACTGCATCCAGACTGAATCATGTGAAATAGATTAGGAGCCAGAGCTGTGACATTTATGGTGCAACTGAATATTGAAAGAAGGAAGTACTGCTAGGTTTCAGAGGTCCAAGCGTAAAAGCAGAACAATTTAAGGTAGAACTAAGAGTTTGAATGAGATGTTGTTGAATAAGAGCAGGAATTGCTAAAATGTGAAAGCTGGATTGTTTAAGATGGAACAGAAAATATGTGAAATGTGAGTGAGAAAATAGGAGCCAGAGGTACAAGAAATCAACCACTGGACCATTTAAGAGAACAGGGAGACAAGCCAAATAAAAGATGAACGAACAGGAGCCTGAGACCCTAAAACATAACTGCTGCACCATTTAAGGAGGAAAGGAAACTTCAAATAAGGTGCTGCTGAATAGCCAGAGATTTTAGATGTAAAAGCAGGAGTGAAATGGAAATTGTGAATAGCAGCCTGAAGCAGCAGACATTAAACTACTGGTCTATTTAAGATGGAACAGAAAATTAAAATGAGCAGCTGCTGTTTAGGATTCAGAGGGAACAGCCTGTAAACACAGCTATATTTAATGTGGAACTGAATAAGAGCTCGGTGCTGCACAGTCTAACTCTGTAGGTTCACTGACCTCTAATATTGGGTTTCTGACGGTTTGAATCAGATTGATTGTGATTTGTGTTTAGGAACTGATGAGGCTGCCATCATCTCCATCCTGCCTCGCCGCACCATCGCCCAGCGGCAGCAGATCAAGGAGGCCTACAAACGCGCTGTGGGAAAGGTAAGACACTGGTGAGCTTAATGGACTGGACAAAATACACCAAACGGGGGGGGGGGGGGTCTAAATTTGAGTTGCATTACTGTGTAAAAGTCTTGACCCCCCTCATTTCTTTATATTCTACTTTGAACTTTTCTGCCTCTCATACTCTTATCTTATATTGAATAAAACGGAGATGTGAGGATCTGTCCATCTGTCGGTCTGTGTGTCTTTGGGGCTCTAAAGAGAGGACAGCTGCTTCTTTATTATCTGTGTTAGTTGTTTAAGCTCAGCCTGTTTCCATCACGCTAATCTCCATAGCGATAACGTATCTCCAGCCGTTACACCTGGGATGAAAGCTTCCGGTTTCATGCAGATCTGTGACGCTGGACAGAAAGGAGAACTCAGGGGTCATAAACGAGTGTGTTTTCACAGATGTCAGACTTCATGGTTTTATGGTGCTGAGAATGAAGGGACTGAGAAGAAGGGGCAGAGGGGATGGACGGACAGGGGTGGTGGAACAAAGGGGAGACAGGGGACAGAGGGATGGAGACGAATCAAGGGATGGAAGGACGAGGGAAGGAGGTTGGAGAGATAGAGGCACAGAGTCAAAAGACGGAAGGGACAGTCATCCTGTGTTTCCAGCAGATAAGAGGTGGACAGATCTCTGTTTACTCATGTCTGGGAGAAGGAGCTCAGAAAGGCAGCAGAGGTTAAATCTTTCACTCCTGCAGGGTGTGAGGCGCATTGTTGATCGGTTTATTGATACTTTACAGGTTCTGAGTGTTAAACAGTAACCACACACTTCACTTCTTTCAGTCAGAGTCAGAGCTGAATGAAAGAGCTTTTGTAAGGAAAGTACACACACACACACACACATTCCAGCTTTGCTGATGTTTGCGGAAGTTTCTGGAAAGAACAGATTTCCCTGTGTGTGTTTGGTCAGAAATACTGAGTCATTTAGGTGGGAGCGGTACAGGGATCTCTCTCTCTCTCTCTCTCTCTGTCTCTCTGTCTCTTTCTCTCTCTCTCTCTGTCGCTGTCTCTCTCTCTGTTCACTCTCTTCCACATTGAATTCCACTTTCCACACAGTAGTAATGCCAACTAATCAATTGTCAGAGTCAGTAATGCCAACCAATGAGCACTTAGTAGCAGTAAGGCCAACCAATCAGCACTCACTAGCAGTAATACCAGTGTTTTTATGGATTTTTAATGTGGTGTATTTATACTGTGTTAACAACAGGGCTAGTCTGATTGCAATAAACAATAAATAACACATCTGGCACATTGTAACATGTCTGATCTGTTGTAATAAAGAGTGAATAACTGTCTGATCTGTTTGAAGGATCTTGCTGATGATCTGAAGTCTGAACTGACTGGTAATTTTGAGAAGGTGGTGATTGGACTGTTGATGTCTGCACCGGTATATGATGCCTACGAACTCAGGAGCGCAATTAAGGTCAGTATTAACATCTGTCTCTCTGTCATCCTTTAGCCCAGTACTATCTACATTTACATTTACATTTATGGCATTTAGCTGATGCTCTTATCCAGAGCGACGTACATCAGTGCTTAAGAATTCC
>JBBPDH010015608.1:0-11016 GCA_037974565.1 Clupeocharax schoutedeni
TGCTCAGTTGTCTCAGTGTTTAAGCTCTCCATGCTCGACATGTCGGCAGAATAACGTAACATAACGGAGCGGGGTCATGTGATTCCACACGCGGTAGTGTTTTTAAAGGGAAAGTAATCGAAATAATCAACCTGGAAAAATTTTATATTATATTATAGGTTCTGAATGTCGATTTTAATTACTTTTTGATTAATCACCCAGCCCTATTTAAGGGCATTTTAATATTCTGAACAAAGTGCATTCAGAGTGCTTTAAAAACTACTGAAAGATAAACAACATTTTCTGTAGGCCTTTAACAAAAGTGTATCAAAACAAAGATGGTCATACCCCATATATTAACTGTAATCACTGGAAAAAATTATTGTCTTTTCAAAAACACATGCGGAGTGGGTGTGCTCTAAGGGTCTTGTCTCGTATGTGCTTCATACTCTGTGCCTTTGTGGATGCGCTATCTCTAGAAATGTCGGCATTCCACGCTTTAAAACGCGTTTTTTCCACTGACTGGTACCAGCTCGGTTTGGTTCAACACTACTTGTTTTTTTTTGCTTTTCCATAACTAAAATGGATAATGGTACTTGGTACCATTCTTGGTACCACCTTGGCCGAGGTTCTAAGCATTCTGAACCAATTTTAGATAATGACGTGTACATATTGGAGGTTACTGATTCGTGGTCGCTATAGTTACATCAGTGTTGTTGACTAATGTTGCTTCTTTAAGCCTTGTCTTGGCAGGCCATTTTGTCAGCCACAAACCAAGGATAAGAAATATGTATGTATGCGTATTAGGCATAGGGATGTTCAGGCTGTCAATGCAGCATGTTATTTTACTGCCTTGTAGTTTTAACAACAGAAATTTCCTTCTTGTGGCACTAATAAAGGTTTATCGTATCTTATTTCGCATCATAGTTTTAAGAGTTTGGTGTCTCACTGAAGCCAGTAGCTGAAGGATTGTGGAATGTGTTGAGTCAGTGGCAATCTTGTTTCCTTATTTCATATGTCTGTTGTTGTAGAGCTCCTGCAGGGGTGAAAGTCAGCATCCTGTGACCTTCCCAGCCGAGCAGATGAAGCCCTGAATTTTTCACTTGCAGTGCATGATCCAAACCAAACTGTCATAGAAGATGTAAGCATAGACTCTGTGATAGTAGTATAAAACTGCACCAGCAGAGGTTAAGACAGCTTGACTTTCCTAGTTGTCAGAGAAAGAACATCCTCTTTTGGGCCTTTTAGATGATGCAGACATTGTTGGCATCCCATTTCAGATTTTGTGGACTCTTCTGGGTTTACCTCTGTGCCAGTAATGATAAGGTGTGCTTGCTGCTGGGATTGTTTCCACTGCTATCTACACCGTCTTAATTGTTAAGCATTAGGATGTTATAAACAGGATTTTGATGTAGTTTCCAGGAGACTCCAAATGTTATAAAATGAAGTGGAGCTCCATGCCAACAGCATCGTCTGCAGATCTGTTAGTCCTATACACAGACTTCACAAAGTCTTAATGACTGCTGATGTTAGAGACTCGGCTGTAGTCCTTCCTGCTTTTAACAATGTTTTTGGGTTAGCTGGTAGGCTTGTCACGATACTGAAATTTCAAACTCGAAACCATTTTCGATACTACAGGGGGAGAAAAAACAAACAGGAACATTTTAATGGAAAAATAAGTGTGAGTAGACAAACAAAATGCTCCATTTTCTTTGTCTACTTAAAATTCTACAGCATTTGGGTATTTTTAAAAGCGCTTCATTAAATTTCATGTTTTATTATTACTAATTTTAGTCAGAATTATCCACAACTATTTTTGTTTTAGTCAATGAAAGTTGTAATTTAGTCTCTTTTTATAGTAATGCAATTCTGTTTAACCCAGTCAATATAGTATAGTATAAGTGTAATAGATAGTAGAATAGACAAAATATTTTAGTCAAACCTATTTCACCATTGAAACAAGGTTATGTTATCATTCTTACCTTATAGATTCAAGAATACTGTACATCCATTCCAGATACTCTGATTTGAATTAATATTAATTTTGCCAACCAAACATGTTGTTTCTTAGAAGTACACACACATAAATGTAAATTAAATACTAAAAAGTGCAAATAAAAGGAAAATGTGTGTCTATTGCCATAAAACCCACAATTGTGCAACTGTAAAAGTCATAAGTGTGTTTGCCTGAATCTACCTGAATATTTATTTATTTTTTTATTCCTGAACAAATATAGTCCCTGGGCCACTGATGGGCTGCAAAGACTTTTAATTTGGCCACGAGTATTAAACGAAGACAGGCCATTGATTGGCAATTGGTCCCAAAAAAACATTTTTATGCTGTTTGGTGTATTTTTTAAACGCCATTGGTTTATTATTACAGCCTCCGGTATTTGACGAATAGCAGAGGTTGTAACATTTCAAAAGAGCCCGAAACAAAAAAAAAACGCTCTCAGATCAGTCGAGTGACGCAGTCAGAGAAGCAGGCCTGGCCCGGAGTTCTTATTGTTTGAACTGAGGGGCGGAGCCGACCGTGCAAGTCGGTTGATCAGAGCCTTTTGTACAGAATGAATGGGAGATAAGTGGTGTTGAAGCTGTTGTTGATTTATAATTCTGTGGTAATGGATGGATAGGTGGGCCTGTGCTATGATGGATATATGTGCCTTAATTCAGAAAAGTTTGAGAACCATTGGTCTACAAATCAGAACAATTTAGGATAAACTTTTTTGCATGGATATGGGAAAGGCTGCTTATCAAAATGTGTGTGTGTGTGTGTGTGTGTGTGTGTGTGTGTGTGTGTGTGTGATTTCTCTCTCCCTGGCACTATATTGGCAATGTGTAGATAGATGTAATTCACAGTTCCTCACAAGGAGTATTTGGACGTAAGGTCGAACGTCTTTTTTTTCTTCTCCCCACCCTATCATACAGGGAATGTTTTTATTTTGTAAACCACATTTAGTCACCTTCTTATTCGTCAACAATTTTTCATGATATATACAGTAATCCCCCAGTTCTATGCGGATCAGTCACACACAGATTTTTTTAAAGAACCAAACTCATAATTTTACGTGGAAATCCCCACACTTAACTGTCCCTGACATACCTAAGAATCAGCACAGAGAGCTGTCTTGTTCTTCTTTGTATGAGTATTTGTATGCTGCTAATGCTAACCGCTAATGTTTTTTAAGCAATAAAGTTTTCTGATTATGATCATTTGTTTGCCTTTACATTTTCTTCATGGGTAATGCATTGTACTGAATTTAATATGAAATTAAAATGAAAGTGTTCTGGGAGCATATTTGGGGGCATATTTAGGGTTTAGAATATATAAATAGGCATTTTTAACCAAAACACAACACAATTTTTCAATATTTGCTGGTGCTCTTGGAACAAAACCCCCGCAAAAAGCGGGGGATTACTGTATTTTTTATAGTTATGTTCAAATGACCAACATTTACCCCTGCTGAGTTAAGGGATTGTAAACATTGTGTCCTCCAGGTAGCCGGGGGAGGGGCTGCTGCTGCAAAAATTGTTGTAGTCTGCTGGCAGTTTCTGTGAACCAGCAGATGCTAACCTGCCATTTTAGTATCGATAACAGTGATAATTTATCTTGAACTTTATACTAAATTTTGTGCACGTTAACATGTTAATGCATCATTTGCTTAACGCTGACAATTATTTGATTGCACATTAACGTAGGTTTTTAAAAATATATTTTTGTAATAAAAAAGTAATAGTATGCCTGAATATTACACCAACAGAGACTTTAATGCCACAGCATTGAGATAAATAGACTCTCATATGGAGTTGGTCCATTTGCAGCTGCTGTAATGGTTGCGCACTGGGTAACTTGTTTTTCTATAACAAACAAGTTAAAACTTGAATGCCCTGCAGTGGCATATAGTTTTGCTTTTATATTTGATTTGATGAATGAATGTTTAAGTTGAGATTTACAGAAATATTTGAAGTGCAACTGTGTAACTGTGTTAAAGGGAAAACTGATGTAAAAAGCTAGTTATTTATTTAAAGTATTTGCAAATACTTTACAAAATGTTATTGCACTTTTGTTCATACAGCAGTATTTTTTAAATGAAAGCAAATACACTACTTTTGATTTAATTATTTAATTTTGCATATAACAATAACAGAAAACTATGCAATAAATCATAATTAACATTTTTAAATACTATCTTTAGTGCCAAAATAAAAATTATATCCAGCCTGAAAATGTATTTGTGCAAAACACATTCTGATTGGGATAAAGATAATCTATGCATTATAGTAATACTCGATGACGAATATGTGAGCAGGTGAGCATTTATACATACCTTAAAACCTTGCTTTCAGCAATCCCACTGCTTAAATTACTCAAATAATGAGTGACTGAGATCTGCTTTGAAATTAGTTGTAAGGTGTTATTCTACTTTCTTTTTCTTCCAGTCATCTCAAAGGGCTGGTTTGGTTGGGGCTGAGTCAGGTTTCCATGCAATCCTGCTGTCATGACCCAGGATTTCCTTTTTCTTTTTAGGCGCTGAAGCACTGGCTCATAGAACCAGATTTACATCTTATTAGGCTTGTCATGATACTGAAATTTCAAACTCGATACCGATACTAAGGATGGTGCTCGATACTCAATACTATTTTCAGTTCTACAGGGGGAGAAAAAACAAACACAACTATTATTAATAAATGACTTATAGTGTGCTCACAGGATCGTCGCGCCGGTTTTCTGCCAAGGAGAGCTTCGCTATCGGCCTCGTTCTATAGGTGTTGGGGAGCTGAGGGTCCATGTAAAATTATGGGGTGCTAGGTTTTTTGCCAGACAAGTTGTGGGGCAAAATGCTCCATTTTATCTGGCTTATAACTTGGCAGCGCTTTTTTCCCCTGCCCTCTGTAGAAATCAGTGGGGGAAGATTTTGGGCTATTAACTCCGGATCCCGAAATGAGTGTTCGTTGGTAAGGTCTCACGGAGATTAACCGTCATGTCAGGTTTGCCGTGGCTGGGTGCTCGTCCCACAGAGTGCCGTGGTTCGGAAAGTCCATGCTTACGGGACCGATGTGCTCGTTCTGTGGGGAGGAGAGCTTCGCCACCGGGCACTTTTGATAGGTCTCAGGAGAGCTGAGGGTCAGTGTAAAATTATGTGCCTGCTGAGCTACAGGGATAGCATCTGTGACAGCAGGATCCGGACTCATTTAACAGTGCGTGACGGCACCTTTAGTATTAATTATTATCTGAGAATTGATGTTTTTCACAACATTTCACTTCATAGCATACCATTGTGTCTAGAGTCCTTTTCTGAAACCCTGTGTTGACAGTTTTTAAAATAGAATATTTTAGAATATTTTCAGAATTAAATGCAAATTAACCAGTTTATTATTTTCAGAATATTTTAATAAAATGTCTGAGGTTACTGAATAAAAAAATTATAACGAACTCCAATAATGCAGAAATAATAAAACACAAAAGCTACCCTGTACACAATTATTGGCACTGTTTGTTAATATTCAGTTGCAGAACCTTTAGCAGCATTGACAGCTGTAAATGTGTCCTCCTACGAACTTCTTGTAAATGTCTGCTGGCAGTTTCTGCTACTCCTCCATTGCTATGCATTCATATTCATTTAGGTTTGCAGTCATCCTGTGTGGCTCTCTAAAGCTTTTCAATAGGATTTAAATCAGAACTCATTACTGGCCAGTTTAAACCAGTATTTCCTTTTTCACCATTCCTCTGTACAGTTGGCTGTGTGTTTTGTGTTGTTGTCTTGCTTAAAACTTAGCGATCTTTTGCATCAGATCTAGTCTGAAATTCAGTTGCACACTTTAAAATGCTTTGGTAATCCACAGATTTAATCATTTCTTTGATCCATGCAGTACCTCCAGCTGGGTTGGGCGATATGGCCAAAAAAACTTAATCAAAATATTTTTTAGCTATATCACGATACATGATATCTCGATGCCATGGAATTTCCTCCAAAACACTGTATAAATGCTAAATTAGGCCCTTTATTGCATAAAATGGCAACATACAAATGAATTTAAGTCCATTGTTATATGGTAAATGCTTGATTTTAAACAAAGTTTAATATAGCAATCTCTTTCATTTAAACTGGGGAAGTTTTATATAGGTTTTGTGCCAAAAACACAAGTCAACAGCTTCTGGCTTGAATGATTCCTGGTGGCATGCAACAACATTTGTACTTATACTTAATTCCTTTTACATTTATGGCATTTACCAGACGCTTTTATCCAAAGTGACTTCCATTCCCTAACTACAGGGGACAGTCTCCCTGGAGCAACTTGCTCAGGGTCTTGCTCAGGGACGCAGGGTGATATGCTGAAGGTAGGATTCGAACCCATGACCTCTTGGTCTGGAGGCAAGTATCCTACCCACTGAGCTACCTCCACCTTTTCTAAAAGGGAACTGGTTGCTGATACTTGTTGCTGACTTTTCTGCAGAAATGTGTGATATTTTGTAACCTGGGGTCTGTGGAAAGGTCATCACATTTCTTCCTCAGGTAATACATGATGGAGGTTTTAATGGACTGGGTCAATGGTGTGTCCTCCTCTTGATGGTAGAATGAAAAAGGTAATGCACTGACTTTACTTTGACCAAATATTTCTGGCAATATATTAATATGTTTTGAAGTACTTTAAAATACATTTTTATTTGCATGAAAATGTAAAGTATTTTAATTTATAAATTAATGACAAAATAATGAAATTATATTTTATATGCATGTGACAAATTATAAAGCTGTCTGAGTGATCTGTTTACTGTTAATTAAATAATGTTTAGGCAAACCTAAAGTGAGCAGCCGGTGACAAACTGTAGTACAATATGGATGTAATATACTGAGAAGCTTCTTCTGGACCACAGATCTGCAGTTGTGGAGAAGTGGCTCACATATGTTATCTGGTTGGTCACTGTGTCTCTCACAGAAATGTACAAATCCAGTAGCGCTTTCTCAGCAAAAAAAAAAAATTATGACCAGGCTGTTGATACCTTGGATCAAATGTCCCTATGATTGTTGAATCCAAGCTTTTCCACTATACTAAGTGGGACCATATATTTGGCTATATGTATTGTTAATGCAGTCTTAATCTCTTTACATTTTTCACTTTTTTTTGTTGCACTGGATTGATTTACTTAAGAAAGTAACCAGAGTCATTTGCTTCTGGGCTGGTTCCATTTTATTTGTTGTAAAATGTTTTATACTTCATAGGCACGATATAGTAATTTACTACATAACAGGTGGAACAAGTCAAAATATATAGAGTATATTGAACTGCCTTGATGAAGTAAGCAGGCACAGGGGGAAGATATATTTGCATTGTTTATTTAGGGAGCTCAGGGTACACACGAGCACCCTAAGAAAAATAAGGACAATGACGGAACAAAGACAAGACGTACACGCAGACCTTAAATACACAGTGAAACACGAGGCACCTGGGAAGACGAACAGGAAACAGGTGGGGAACTTAAAACATGAGACACAATCAAAACAAAAAGCCACATGGCACAGGACAAAAACAAAACAAAGCACGGTGGCCATTACCGAACTCTAATGCCGAACTTCCTGGGACGGCCCAGTACCACCACCAAAACCCAAAACAGAACAAAACTCTCCCTAAAACAAAACCACGAGGGATGGCGCTAAGACCCAGGCTAAACAAAAAGGAACTCCATATCAGTCCAAAATCGGGGCAGCAGGAAACCCCACAAAACGGGTCACCAGAATACCAGTTCCCACGAGCCTGACTGGAAGATGAAATAAACAAACAAAAAAAAAAAACACCAGGGGACCACTGGTTACTTTCCGTGTCCCACTGGGCCGGTCCCTCTTTCAGGGACATGGTGAGCTTTGGGGTGGCTTCACCACCACCTGGTAGGCCTTCGGCTGGTAAGGTGTTCATAGTCCAATACTTCGGGCTCTGCCACCAGAGCCTCACTGAACACCCCTTGAGGCCAGACAGGCCGGCAGGCAGGCAGGTCCCCCCGGAGACTGGATAGAACCCTCGCTGGTGGGCGAGCAGGCAGGCAGGTCCCCCCTGGGAATTGGACGGACCCCTCGCTGGCGTGCGAGCAGGTTGGCGAGCCGACTGGCAGGCGGTCCCCCCCTGGAGATGGGACGAACCCCACACTGGCAAATGGACGGACCCCTCCGGGAGCCAGGATTGAACCCTTAATGGCAGGCAGGCTGGGCCCTCCGGGAACCTGGAGGATGGTTATGGGGCCTACAGGGCTGATAAGAACGGGGCCTGGATGGTTTGGGGATGCCCTAGTTCTTACAAGGGCTGTCCTGACAGAAGGAAGGGCTGTACTAGCAGAAGGAAAAGGGGCTACACTGACGGAGGGAAAAGGAGCTGCACTGACGGAGGGAAAAGGAGCTGCACTGACAGAAGGAAGGGCTGCACTGACAGAAGGGGCTGCACTGACTCCAGCAGGCACGCTCACACCAGCAGCCACGCATACTCCAGCAGCCATGCCCACTCCAGCAGCCACGCACTCAGTCACATCAGCCACGCACTCAGGGACGGCTGTGCTATGATCAGAAGCTGAGCAGTCAACAGCTGAGCTGCACACTGGGGCTGAGCTGTACACTGTGCCTCTCTAAAAACCCAGGCCTCCATGTATCGACCATCTCTCTGGTCGGGGTGACATGAAGCTAGGCCTGGCAGGGAGCAGGCGCTCACGAGCTCGCTGCACGAGCTCGGTGACCCTACAACTAACCCGTCCGGGGCGACAACGGGCCCACTGCACAAGCCGGGAGGACAGGAGACTAGGCTAGACGGGGAGCTAGCGCTCATGAGCTCACTATACGTGCTCGGGGACCCTAAACTTAGCCCAGCAGGGGCAATGATGAGTTCATTGCTCGAGCCAGGGGGGCAGGAAACTAGGTTAGGCGTGGAGCTCGCGCTCAAGAGCTCGCTACACGTGTTCGAGGACCCTAACTCTAGCCCGTCTCCCTCTATCACCCTGGTGAACTCTACCGGGGACCTCAAAACCCAGGCCAAGGCTGGGTTAACTGAACAGACTTGGACCTCCTGGAGGCCGGGACCGGAACCACCAGAGCACAAGACGACGGGAGCGTGGTGATTACTGGCTTGACAAACAGGGGCTGGACAGACTCGTGTACAGTGACAGTAGTGCACACACCCTCAGAGACAGCAGCCACCACAGACTCAGTTATAGCACAATCAATCACGGCACTTTCAAGCATGGCACTTTCAAGCACTGCAGTTACACACTCGGGGACGGCAGTCACACACTCGGGTACGGTCCCCCCATGGAGACGGGATGGACCCCACACTGGCAAATGGACGGACCCCTCCGGGAGCCAGGATTGAACCCTTAATGGCAGGCAGGCTGGGCCCTCCGGGAACCTGGAGGATGGTTATGAGGCCTACAGGGCTGATAAGAACAGGGGCTGGATGGTTTGGGCATGCCCTAGTTCTTACAAGGGCTGTCCTGACAGACGGAGGTGCTGCACTGACAGAAGGAAGGGCTATACTAGCAGAAGGAAAAGGGGCTACACTGACGGAGGGAAAAGGGGCTGCACTGACGGAGGGAAAAGGAGCTGCACTGACGGAGGGAAAAGGAGCTGCACTGACAGAAGGAAGGGCTGCACTGAGAGAAGGAAGGGCTGTACTAGCAGAAGGAAAAGGGGCTACACTGACGGAGGGAAAAGGGGCTGCACTGATGTAGGGAAAAGGAGCTGCACTCACGGAAAAGGGGCTGCACTGATGGAGGGAAAAGGAGCTGCACTGACAGAAGGAAGGGCTGCACTGACAGAAGGAAGGGCTGCACTCACTCCAGCAGCCACGCTCACTCCATCAGCCACGCACTTAGTCAAATCAGCCACGCACTTAGTCAAATCAGCCACGCACTCAGGGACGGCTGTGCTATGATCAGAAGCTAAGCAGTCAACAGCCGAGCTGCACACTGGGGCTGAGCTGCACACTGGGGCTGAGCTGTACACTGGGGCTGAGCTGCCGCGCTCAGACAAACACTCACGCTCAGACACGCAGATCTCACACACGCAGATATCACTCACGCAGATATCACTCACGCAGACATCAAAGGCCTCTCTAAAAACCCAGGCTTCCATGTATCGACCATCTCTCTGGTCGGGGTGACATGAAGCTAGGCCTGGCGGGGAGCAGGCATTCACGAGCTCGCTGCTCGAGCTGGGTGAGCCTACAACTAACCCGGCCAGGGCAACAACGGGCCCACTGCACAAGCCGGGAGGACAGGAGACTAGGCTAAATGGGGAGCAAGCGCTCATGAGCTCACTATACGAGCTCGGGGACCCTAAACCTAGCCCAGCAGGGGCAATGATGAGTTCATTGCTCGAGCCAGGGGGGCAGGAAACTAGGTTAGGCAGGGAGCTAGCGCTCAAGAGCTTGCAACACGAGGTCGGGGACCCTAACTCTAGCCTGTCTCCCTCTGTCACCCTGACGAAATCTACCAGGGTCCTCAAAACCCAGGCCAAGGCCGGGTTAATTGAACAGACCGGGACCTCCTGGAGGCCGGGACCGGAACCACCAGAGCACAAGACGATGGGAGCGTGGTGATTACTGGCTGGACAAACAGGGGCTGGACAGGACGGGGCTGGGCAGACAGGTCCAACCACACACTCTCCCTCAGCCTCACACACAGCACCAGCACACACAACACCAGCACACACAGCATCAGCACACTCGGCACAAGCACTCTCAGCACAAGCACTCTTGGCACAAGCACTCTCGTGTACAGTGACAGTAGCGCACACACCCTCAGAGACAGCAGCCACCACACACTCAGTTATAGCACAATCAATCATGGCACTTTCAAGCACGGCACTTTCAAGCACTGCAGTCACACACTCGGGGACGGCAGTCACACACTTTGGGACCGGGGCTGTGTTTCTCTTAGGGGCTACGCTACCTTCAGGGGTCATACACACCACAGCCACCTTAGTAGCGTAATTGTTGGCCACGCCCAAGGCATTGATTGGCACGTAACATCAACGGCGTTTCGAAAATGAAACATCTGCT
>JBBPDH010015701.1:0-11012 GCA_037974565.1 Clupeocharax schoutedeni
AAATCTTTATAGTATAAACCCTAAATATGCCACCAGATATGTTCCCAAAACACTTAATTTTAAAATCAGCAAAATACCCTTAAAGAAAATGCAAAGGGAACCTGTATCCATACTGTACAGTTTACACTGAAGTCCTGCAGTGCTAGAATGTAAAACACTGATGTTACCCCAATATAGACTCTACTGAAATTCATGCATGCATGTTTTCTTTGGTATAAGCAGGGTAAATACAGGGTAAATTTAATTTAAATTATTTTAAGAAAAAATGTCTGAGGTCTCAAACTCTGAACCACTACTTTGCGGGGGTCGACTGTATTTTAGATTTTCAATACGGGTAGGGTATTTGTATTTATTTTTTACAGAAATAATATAGATCTTTCTATAGACTCCAGCATTTTCTTTATGTACCACAATACCACATATAGATGATCCTGAGTTATTAATTTTGTCGGATTATGATCTAATCGGAATGTGTTATGGCCATCTGCAACAGAGAGGTTCTAAAAAGACCATGAATACTTGTTTTAGGGAAAGATTCCGTGTGTGTGTTAATCTCCGACAGAGTGCTTGTGCACTGTGTGAAAAGTAAGCTTTGCTGTGAGAAACATATTCATGCAATTGAGAGAACCGGTGGTATTAAGGGAAGCAGTTAGGTCCATGTGCTTGTGTAATCACATGCTGGTTTTCCAACATGAGATAAAACCTTGTGAGATTAATCTTGTGGTCTAACAACCGCAACTGGACAGATGTGCAGATGTGCAAGTACACACTGGAATTGCTTGTGGCTACCGCCTTAAAACTAATCTACTAATCTAGAAAAGCATTGAGAAACCCTCAAGGCCTTTAAGGTTTTCAGATAGGGCTAAAAACACACATCTGTAGGTTAATAACAGAAAAATCATCATGCAGTTACATTCAAGTGAGAGCTCCTACTGGTAATGTCTTTAGAAGCTGTAGAGGTCTTATGTAAAGATACCAACAGAATTGTTTTCCAGAGGGTGGGGTTAGTTCTGCTGTCTTTTTCGGCTCTTAAACAATAATGATCATAAACACACCACTTCCCTAGCCAGTCTGAGCTCAAACTAGTTTTACTAAGAACTCCTGTAGAAATATCTGTTACTGTGGTCTACAGGGCTCTACAAAAGGGGTTGGAAAACAATTTGTCTCTACTTTCAGCAAAAGCAGAAAGAGAAAGCAGTGGAATGTGTCCCTGCTGTATTACCAGCACACAGATGGTGAACTGAGGACTCAGCACTCAATATCAAACAGAAATCTGACCGATCATCTGACAGGCATCCTTTAGACAGGCACCCATTTGACAGGCACCCTTAACCACAGGGTGGCGGTAGCTCAGTGGGTAGGATACTTGCCTCCGGACCAAGAGGTCACAGGTTCGAATCCTACCTCCAGCACCACCACTGGGTCCCTGAGCAAGACCCTTAAACCCACGTTGCTCCAGGGAGACTGTCCCCTGTAGTTAGGGAATGAAGTCGCTTTGGATAAAAGCGTCTGATTAATAATGTAAATGCATGTGGATGGAGATTTTAGAAGTAAAGACTGCATTAGAAAATACCTGTGTATATGGGAAATAGGTCTAATAAATAAATGCATATTGCTTAGAAAGATGGCTTTTATTTGTAATGTTCTCAGTAGAATACGACTTTTGCATAGTACTGTATATGCAGACAAAAACCTGTGTGTGTGTGTGTGGGGGGGGGGTGCACAAGGTGCGAACAGGAAGCTAAGCTCTCTGTTGGCAGGTGTGTGTGTGTGTGTGTGTGTGTGTGTGTGTGTGTGTGTGTGTGTTTTCTCTCAGTTAGCACAAGGAGGCAGGAACCTCCGGCTTCATTCAGCGACACAGGTTCACAGCACAGTGGCAGCAGGAAACACACACAGGGAGGAGTGGCAGGAAACACACACACTCACGCGCACACACATATCTAACTCACTGGAACTACTTATCCATCTTAGGCAAAAAATTGGCCTCATATTGATTTTCTGACCAGAGGCTGATATTTGAGTGAACACTGCATGCTTTATGGATTTGACCTGAGAGGCACCTGTTACATAATCAGAGACAGAGCAGGGCATAACCAGAACAATCAATGAATCGTCATCTTAATGCATGCACACATTGTTCAATATGCGCACTGATGCAAATTCCTTTCACCATGGATGATTTGAATGAACGCAATGCCTAATCTGAAGCATTACTTCTGCACACCGAAGCCCTGTCTCGAGGGCTCAGAGCAATGTTCCTGAAATAGCTCAACTTCCCATATAAATGCCTGCAACTCTTATTTCTGTGTTTAATAAATCACAACTTCCACAAGTGCTCGCGCTGAGTCCTCAAATACATATTCCCAGAGGGTTATCCGACAAGCCTGAGAATAGATATCCCATCTCACCAACAACACCTGCCACCCGGCTGTGGTGTTTTACTGCCATACTGATGAACTCCTTCCCAATTTCTTTCCAAAAATGACTGCACTCTTGTGCTTCATATAAAGTCTGTGTGATTAAATGATCACTGGTTTTTTTTTTGTTGTTAAAAATCTAACTTTTTCACTTAGTAAACCTTAGGCAGACCGTGTCCCTTACAATGAACTAGCTCACATTCTTACATTGCAATACATTACTATTTATGTAACTAATTTAAGCGGAAATAAATGAAAAACAACCGTTCAAGAGATTGAGAACGTCAGTGCAGGATGTGATCAGGCTCTCAGCAATAATAGTGTTTTCACTACGTAAAGAGGGATATTTTAGTAGTGGGGTTGTTGTGCAAAGACCAATTACATGAAAGAATTCAGAGGGGGGAAAAAACAAAGGCAATGATCTACAGCAATGTGAAAAATCACTCTGTTCTCTACAAGTGGGTAAGTGGATATACACCAACAGGGCATACACCTGGTTATAAGATAAGAGAGCCGTGTTTGTAACTTTAGGACCTTTGCACTAGCTGATAGTTAGCCAAATCTTCACCAAGACCAGGCGTAAACATTACATTACATTACAGTCATGGGGCAGATGCTTTTATCCAAAGCGACCAACAATATGAGGACACATTCAAGTTTCAGGACAGTGTGAGAACCAGAGGAGAGTATTAGGGAGTAGTGCAAGAGGATAGATAGATCATTTGAAGAGTCTTCAGGAGGCTCTGGTCATCTTAGGCAGTTCATTTAACCAGCAGGGAACCAGAATGAGACTATTCTGGACTGGGTTTACCTCATGTGTAGGGAAGGCAGAGCCAGATGATGTTCCTTAGAGGAGCAGATGGAACATAAGGCTGAAGGAACATAAGGCTGAAACCTCTCTCAACCCTACCAGATAGCAAACGCCAGGTCAAACTTGGGACTTGTTTCCAATCCTCTGCTTTCCTATTCCAATCTGCTTGTCAAACTGCTGCTCCACGACCCAAACAAAAAAATTCAGTTGAAAGCAGCTAAACTGACTGTAATTTATCTGCATGATTAGCTAGTTATACTGCAAAACATGCAAAAAAAGTAGTTATTCCACTGTACATTTAAAACCAGAGTGGGCAGCTGTGTATTTATCCTCAATTTCCTTTGACCTGTTGCACCGTAAGAAGCAGAGCCAGCAACATAGCAAGTATTACAGAAGCAGAGTGCAAAGACATTCTAAACTGAAGTCCGTGTTGCTGGAGAATTGGGGCAGGGAGTCCTTTAGAGGGTCACAGCTCAAAAAGATTGAGACCTGAAATTCTGCTGTGTAACATATTATGTAGGGAAGACTCTGTGTGGATGCAAATAAACTTTTTTCACAATACAATGACAGGTTAGGCACATGAATTAAACAAACCAAGAGCAGACAAACTGAACATAAAGTGTAGTGAGATACATCTATGTCAAAAGCATCATAGTTGATCAACAAAGACAACAAACACTCAAGGCTATTTAAGGAGGAATATGATGGGGAACAAAGAGCCAGGTGAACCTCGGGAAAAACAAAGACTGGTAGAAATGTGACATGCTGTGTAAATCAGCTTGAAGCCTCACTGATGGGTCAGCATAACAGCATAACATGATAAATATTGGTAGACTTTCATTTGTGAATTTCACTGTTATTTACATTTTGCAAATGGCAATTGCCAGTAGTAGGTAATTTGGTTACTGATAAACATGCTTTCACACAAATGCTCATCACTAAGAGTAGTCGTCTTTTTGAAAAATGTTCCTAGCTATAAGCAGTTATAGGCAGCTGGGGGCCTATTGGTTAGGGAATTTGCCCTGCGATCAGGAAGTCATGAGTTTGAATCCCAAGATTGCTAGTGGCACAACTGAAGTACCTTTGAGGTATCCCCACTGACTGATCACTTTCCTATCCTATGAGACATTTGTCCTGATAGGGGCAGTCTCAGAATCCACAGAGCATCAAGGACAATGGATGGCTTGAGTCTGAAAACAATGTAAAACATATGCCTTTGCAGACACAAGAGCAACTCATCTGAATGCATAAAGGGATTGCTGCCCAAAGCCAACCTCAAAACACCAGTTGAAGGATTATCTATGGGATTAGTGGTGCCCCTTCCATCCAGTAGAGTTCAAAACTTGTAAAAAGACTACTGAAGATATATATACATATATATATATATATATACAATTGCATTTGTCAGATGTAAACCAATACAAAACATAATTTACTCAGGGTGTACTCAGGGTGTCTCAACTGATGTGAAAATTAGATTTTCACATCACAAATACGAATCCAAGATACAGAGCAGTCATGCTACAACATGCAGTAGGCTTGCACCTGCGCTTTAAATAACATTCTCCGATTGGCTACAGTACAGTGAGCGTGGAATGCTTCCAATCAGCAGCCAGGAGAAATAAATAACATTCTCGGACTGGCTACTTTCAAACCGCCCGCCTCAGTGGTATTTTACCATTTTAATACGCACTTTCTATATTTATACAGTTATATTTTATATATGTCTTGCTAACTATTCAATACCAATGAAAACGCATAACAAAGAAAATGACTGTACAGTCATTATTACAGTACAGTCTATACAGGGGTAACATAGTTATTTACATTCTAGCACAGCAGGAGTATAAACTGTACAGTATGAATACTGTTTTACCTTTACGTTGCCTTTAAAACTGATTCGTTTAAAATGAAATTAAAGGTTTTGGGGGCATATTTGGATGCATATTTAAGTTTTACACTAAAATTAGGCTTTTTTTACTTTTTTACTATATATATAGGATTTTTGGACATATTGTTCAGCCCAAGCTCTGACCCATCTGTGCAACTGTGGCTCTCAGCCCACCTCTTTCTTCCCCTCTCCCTCCTCCTCCTCCTCCTCCCTCCACCTCTCCTATCTTCTGTCTCCCTCACTGACACTTTGATGTTCATTTTTTATTAATGCTTCTGCTTTCTGAGACATGGCACTCTGCTATAATCTGTTCTGTCTGATCCCATATAAGCTGACTTTGTGTTTTACAGCTGTATCTGTCGCAGTACCTAATGCAGGTTTGTTAAAAGATAAAAGTAGAGGACTGGATGGCTGGTTGAAAGAAAGAATGCTCTCAGTGTAAAAACTGGATCCACAATATAATTATAATTACAATTATATTACAATATAATTAATTACAATATAATAACAGAGACGAACAAACACTGAAGCCCCAGATTCGTGTGGAAAAATGAATAAAAATGTCTTTATTAAATTATACACATCCTTTTGTGGACTCCAAATTTCTTATCCAGACAAAGATGAGGCTTAAATGTGCTGTTTTTAACCCTAAAGCAGGGAAGACCTTTGTTAACAGTTGAACCCACTGCTGTGTAATTTATTTTGTTTGTGCTCTGAATTGCTTTCACATCGACAGTTTTGTGTATTTGCTCTGGAAGTATCTGTTTGATTGCAGACCTGCAGAGCTGCAGAACCACAGATTTAGAGCAGCAATTTCAGGCCACTGTTGATGGACAGTGAGCATCTTTGATATTGTTGCTGATTTGTTAAATTAAGGTTTACAATTTTGAAATATTGCCTCGTCAGTGAGATTTGGCTTGGGCGCCAGTGTCATTTATTTGACTTTAACCTGTGAATCCTTGAAAAGGATGATGACATTTGTTGCTGGTTACAGTGCCATAGCAGAAGTGAACAAATAAGGGAGAACATAAATACTCTATAAATAGTTCATAAAGGCATGTAACCAAAACAACAGATTGGAGTAATTTGCTGGTATTGCTTTGACACAAGGTAAATACAGCTCCAGACAAACATAAGAGACCTCTGCAATTTATTTTTAAATCAGCATCTCAATAAGTATAACAACCATTCCATGCCAGTGTCTGTTAAATTCCTACACAAACACCTCATTCTGCTTTATGAGGTACTAAATAGTGATCGCCTGAATCACATCTTATTTAATGAGGAAAAGTATAAAAAGTATAAAAACACTGCTGTAATCAACCCTCCTCTCACAATGAGACCAGTTGGATGGTAAAACACTACTAGAAGTTCATCAAATAAATACAACAACTTTTTTCACAATACAATGACAGGTAAGGCACATGAATTAAACAAACCAAGAGCAGACAAACTGAACATAAAGTGTAGTGAGATACATCTATGTCAAAAGCATCATAGTTGATCAACAAAGACAACAAACACTCAAGGCTATTTAAGGAGGAATATGATGGGGAACAAAGAGCCAGGTGAACCTCGGGAAAAACAAAGACTGGTAGAAATGTGACATGCTGTGTAAATCAGCTTGAAGCCTCACTGATGGGTCAGCATAACAGCATAACATGATAAATATTGGTAGACTTTCATTTGTGAATTTCACTGTTATTTATCAAAGGTAATTATTGCTGTTTTGTGTAAGATTGAACGAGAGATTGGTTTTCTTTGAATTATTCAAGTTCAGTAAACACTGCATCATTTCTCTTATTCTGATGCTCTGTCTTTTTCTTTAAAATTATGCTTTAAAGAACAATAATTATATTTAGAAGTTAGGAGAAATATTGTCAGCAGTTTTTAAAAACTAAGGCAAAGCTGTTTAGTTCAATCCAGTTCAGTATTTTTACCTCCTATTTTGAAATAAGGTCAAAATTAAGTTCATTTTAAGGGGTAAACATTAAGGGCCGGTTTCCCAGACAGGGATTAAGCCTAGTCCTAGATTATGTCGTGCTGGCAATAGATATTTTCCATTGAAAAGGAAAGGGTAGTCCAAGACTAGGCTTAATCCCTGTCTGGGAAACCGGCCCTAAATGTTTGGTTTCATAGTGAGCATGATTCCAAATTTTCTCTATCATTGATTCCCAACTTCATTGCTAATTAATTGAGATAGTAACCTTCAGTTAGTAGTTTTTATTAAAAAAACAAAAACACAAAAAAAGCAAGCCTAGTATTTCTGATTCAGGCTCTTATTTATAAACCTCTGCATTTTCCCCCTCAGTTTACTGAGAGCAGGATTACTTGTCACTACAGATTGTTTTCTGCTCAATAGTATACTGTTGCTAAACACAAAAAGAATGTTTGCATTGTCTCTGTGAAAACTCGGTGAGTTGACAATTAATCTAGGAGGCGACTGATGCCACACACAGGTGCCTGGAGGGTGGAGCAAGAAACAGAAATGTGAAGAAGCATCAGAGAGTCCTCCCAGCCAGTGGGCATTGATTAAATACTGTGACTTCTACAGAAGCAAACAGTCATTGTTGGTTCCTGACTGAAGCCTATGCTGCTTGACAGAGGGCCAAAAGTGGATCCCAGCTAAACCACTTGTAACACTGCTTTTTTTACTGGTTGAAAACATGGACAGAAAACCAACAATAAAATCTAGAAGTCGATGTAGTACAAGCACGACTGTCTGTCTGGGCTGAGAGTTTTCTTCGACACTAACAAGTCTATTTTTAACTCTGTGAGAAGTGTGAAGGTGATCCAGGACATCATTAACAAGTTATCTGGATTAGGTTATGATGACACCAATATTAAACACAGAAAAAAAAAACTCAAACAAGACTATAAATAATAAAAGACCACTATATAAAAAGCAGTTGACAGTAAAACATTCTGCTGGTTCAACTCCATGCACATGGTTTGGGGAAAATGACTGGCCACAGTTCCTTTTTGCCTATGGAAAAGTGCCTTTAGTTTTATTGTATTGTCCTTAGGTCATATTATGCTATTTACCTTCACATTTTCCAGTGTTCCAGTGCTTCCATTTTTATTAGAGTTTCTCAGCCTATTGTGGGCAGAGGTTTACAAAAACACGACGATTTTTTTAAATGGAGAGGAGAAACGTGGACAAGGCCTGAGAGGAACAACAAAGCCAGGCTTCTGACAATAAGGAGCCATTTCAAAGGTTGAGTTAATTAATTGTGAACAGCGGCTCTTTTAGTAGAAAGGACTTTAATTATCTCATGACCTGGATTCATTACCTACCACATCTTGAGTGTGACCTTGCCTGACTGTGTGTGTGTGTGTGTGTGTGCCTGCGTATCTGTTATCACAGCTCTGTGTGAGTTGTGGCAGAAAACAGACACTAACCTCAGCCGCCTCCTATAGGTCTCTTAATTAGCAAAGCACTTACTTCTCTGCGCCCCACCAGGCTCATCCAACAGCAACGTTCCCTTTGCTGCTTTGTTTTCCTGACCACCCAGACACCCAGGATGCTCTTACAGTACCAATGGAAAATCACTGGAAAATTGGATAAAAATGTTGTTCCAAAGTATCCCTTTCAATTAATTCATTTACCTACGTTTAAGGGACGGGTGAACAATATTTATGCTTGTTGTGTTGAAGTGAAGCGAAGTACACAGTGTGAACTTAACCCATTTAACCCATTCACCAAGTGAAGCAGTGGGCAGCCAGCCCCCGGGAGCAGTGTGTAGGGATGGTACCTTACCCAAGGGTACCTCGGGGGTGCCACTAGCAGTTCTAGGATTTGAGCCCACAACCTTGATTGCAGGGGTAACTTCCTATCCACTAGTCCACCAGCTGCTCCATAATTGTCTACCTTTCTTGTTATATAATAATTTCTTTCTGCACAAATGTAGCACAACTGGCTCACCTCTGACTGTTCCAAAACTGTCAAATCTCTGTGACAATCTAGTAACTGAGTAATCTAGTAATTATTTTGCTGCTTAGTCCACGCTATTTATAATAGAAAGCATTTTAGATTTTCTTCATGTCCAAGATAAATGTAGTTACAAAGTAATTACACTGCGATGACAGGCATAGTGTGATTCCGCTGGTGTGGGTTTTTCTTTTTTTTTCTTTTTTTAGTTTTAGTAGCCTCCCCACTCATGGAGAATGTTCTGACTGCTCACTTTTTCTTGTGCTAAAGTTGAATTTTGTCCCATTGGCTACATTTGATTGAACTATAAAAGAGGTAACACAGGCATGCAGGCAACTCTCAGTTTTATACCATCCTTTCTTTCTGAAAGTCCAGGAAATTCTGTTGGCATGTTGTGGTGCAGCATGTGGTGTGTGTCTGTGTGACAAAAAGTATTTCAGCATGTGAAGTCTCAGTGTGGGAGCCACTGTAGAGATAGAATGTTTCAAAGCTTTCAATACAATACAAGCATTTTTTGTTAATTGTATAGAAAACCCCAGGGGCTTGTATACAGACAGTATAAGTGCTTATACATCTGGGTGTAAACATTTCAGTGGCCTTCCTCATCTTCAGTTCCTAGCGGTTAGGGAGCTGCTCCTGCAATCAGAAGGTTGTGGGTTCAAAGCCCAAGACTGCTAGTGCGACCACTGAGGTACTTGATTAATGTACTACCTCCAAGGCCAGCCTACCCACTACTCTCAATGCCCAGGCCCAGAAGAGCCGTTACCTTGGCAACCCTAGCAGCTCATTCAGCTGCTAGCAAGAGGTTCATCATGACACACTCTCAAAGATCATGGGTGTGGGGTGGATGGGAGAGGATGAGTAGAATTACACGTAATTAGGGCTTGACTGACAAATCCATTACTCTTGCTGTAATTAAAGCCATTCGAGAGTTTGGGAGAGTGGTGATGCATTGAAGGACTTGAATCGGCAGCACCTTTTTTACATGAATGGTGCCGATAGAAAGCGGTGTGGTCTCCGGCTTACAGCCCGGTGTCACTCTTCCATAGGCAGGATAATGGGACATGATGATGAATGGCAGTCTGAAACGGTCCTAACAGCCATTTAGGTTTGATCATGGCTTCAATTTGGAGTGTTGATTTTGAGAGAGGAAAATGGGAAGATATTTTTAGGCTTGCAGACAATGACACTTGATATTGTTTTCTGACTTCTACTGTTAACCTTGTGACGAGCACTAGGTTTTCTTTTTCAGCTTCTGTGGCCTGCTGCTTATCACCCCGGCCTCCTCTCATCATGAGACCTCAGTACAGATATGTTTTGATTAAAGTGAGAGACTTGAGCCGCAAGCAGGTTTGTGGTATCAGGTCTGGGAGAAAAAGTTTTGATCTGGAAAATGACACACACCTGCAAAATACTGCTACATAAAGAAGATGAGGGAGCCAAATATAGTGGCTGGTGGTGACTGGCCAGCTAGGAAGTAGATGTGCAGACAAGATAAGCTGTTCTAGGCCTGTTATCTTCCCTTTGGACTTTAAGCGACTGCGGAGAGCACAAGGTCTGATCTGGGAAGAATGTATGAAACCCTTGGGGATATTTGACCAACCAACTCCACATTTGTTTGTTTAGAGAAAGGATAAGAACATGGTCAGAGCCAGCTCTAAGGATGGAATTTTAAATTAGTTCAATACAAACAATGCTATATGCAGCCTGAAAGATTGCCTGTTTTGGCAAACAGTAGAGAAGTACAGCTAGTATTCCCCTTTGGTGTATGAAAAACATTGGATTTATATTTACATTTTAAACCATGTTATTTCTTAAAATGTAGTTCTTTAAATAATCCACTATGTGTTCTCCCATGATTTTAATTTAAGTCTGCAGTAGAGCGCGACCGATAAAGGATTTTGAAGGCCGATACCGATACAAATATTTGTTGGTTTTAAAATCCGATATTCCGATATATCG